>JAMQGT020014048.1:0-17822 GCA_024447675.2 Pterophyllum scalare
AGAGTTTCTTGATCTATTTTATTTATTTTTCAACAATATGTTGACATTTAAAGATTCAAATTTTTAGACAAGAACTGACAAATTGAAAGTATTGAACAAAGACCTCAGTCAAAACCCAGACATTTTTGATTGAATTAAATGGTACCAAACATTGTTTATTTTCTAATGTTTTAATAATATTTTTATGTTAGGTCTCCTTACGTGATCACAAGTACAACTCTAATGTGTATGCAAAGTAGGATCCCACTGGGCATATTACAATTTGAAAATTATGTGTGTGTGCAAATAATGAGAGTCCCCACAGATGACCATGGTGTCAAATATTGAAAATTATTTTGTAATATAAATATTTCAAGGTTATCAGATGGTCAGTTGATTTTTTTTAACCCACCTGAATCTTTTGAATGTGAAAAAATCACAGGAAAGTGTTGTCCCAGCAACAGGTGGTTCCAACATATGGACTTCACAAGTGTAGATTTACAGGTTTGTGTGTGTGTTTGCACGTACACACATATAGAGTTACAATGACCAGTGACGTGCAGTCAGGGAGGCAGGTCATGGCAAGTAAAATACTAACATTAATAAGAGAAAATACATTTTACCACTTGACTGTTCCATAAAACTGTTCTATAAAACTTTTTTTCTGAATGATTTCAACATTTTAATGGTCAAAATCACGAATTTACGCATTGCCTGTTCAAACACAGTCAGTGCAGTGCTGTGGCTCATACAATAAATGAGGCAGGTGGTTGGCGCACGCCCATTGCTCTGTGTTTACATTGCCATTTTACATGTTTGATTACACGTGTGCTACACATGCTGATGTTCCACAGTCAGTCTAATACATTGAATGAATGTGTGTGACATTTATTCTTTGTGATCGGTCATAAATCCACAGTGAAAATACATGGGGGAGGCAGAAAGTACCATGCTGCACCGATAGGGGACAGTGCTGCAGCAGTGCTGTCCCATAGGGAGAAGGATGGGCACATGGACTTCATCTTCAAATAAAGGTAAGATAATTCATGTTTTTTCATTTATTTAAAAAGAGACCCCCCCCCCCTCAAAATAAAAAATAGTTTGACCTTACATTAAATATTTTGTTTTTCTTGCCATCATTGCTGACCAGTATGGAGTTGATTAAAGCATAATTAATCATTAGCATAATTAAAATTGAAAAACAAGCTTTTATTTTGAGTTCATATATGTGACCATCCGACTCCAGACGAGTCAGTGCATCACCCGTCACAAACCTCACCGCACGTCACTGACCATGACACATTTTAAGTATTATCCTCTGACCACTCCTGGATAACCAGGTGGTAGCTAAGTGAAACTGCAGTCCAAATACATATGACACTCAGTTTTTAGTTTGTTTTTGTTTTGATTTTTTCTGTAATGCAGCACAAAAACTGTCTGACTGTAACACTAACTAAATTACTTTTTGATAGTGGTTATTGTTCAAACAGCAGTGTGGTCAGAATTAGAGAAGGGTGGTTAAGCAATGGCTGCACAATTTCCACAGACTTTTGGAAAGTCCCATTCTCAGAGTTTTTATTATTTGGTCCATACCCGGCAAAGCCACATTTAAATTACAGTGATTAAAGTCTCCCATGATGAAAATTGGAGCATGTGGGGTTTACAGTAGTTGTTCCATCTCCTGTGTCACAGCCTTCCAAACACTGTCATTGGCAGGCACATATGAGATGCCTACATTGTTGTGGGCACTTCTACTTGTACACTGATGCATCTGCATTACACCATAACAGCACTAACACTACTGTCATGTGCTTTCTATGTCAATCTGTCAGAGACCGCGTTCATGTGTAGTTCCCTCTTTTCCACACCAGATGGCATCTGAAGTATGTCAAAGACTTGATCACAGCTGCTGTCCACCATAACGCAATGCTATTTTTCTCTTTTAGAGGGGTTGGACACAACAGACATGTATTAAATAGGCAGATACAGCATTCAGAAAATTTAATTCAGGACTGATTTATGTCCTGTAAATGAAGTTTGTTTTTAAGAAAGAAATTATTAAATATAAATTGAAAAAGCTTATCAACTTTGTTTTTCTGTTTTTAATTTGCAAAATTATTATTATCCTGTTGCGTATTTTCTGTTCCAGTAGCTAAACAGGTATTTTGCATTGCCTCAAAATCACAATGAATTACTAAAAACCAATGGTTCCCACCAATTTTCATATTCCTATCAGTCAGTACAGTCTATAAGACTGAATCTGATCTCACAAGGTTACATGTGTGACCTTTGCACAGTTAAATGTGTGTGAATTTGAACAGTGTCATTAAACCATGTGTTACCCAGAACAATGTCTGAAGTCTGGCTGGACTCACCAGGTGCTGCTGCTGCCATAATGTCACTGCTGAAAACACCACAGACTGACAGAATAGGAGCAAGAAAAAAATAGGTTATCTTAAGCATTCTTATAAAGACAAATCCTCCAGGAGCAAAGTGACACACAGCATGTCTTTGGACAAGCAGTTAATACCAGCTAGTGCCTGAGACTGTGTCCCAAGATCTCCAGGAAATGATAGTATCAGTATTTTGATTTTTGTTCAACATTCCTTTGACTTGATCATTAATCTTGTGCTCAGAATAAGCCCAGTTATGTGAAAAATTTCATGAATTTAATTTCAAGTTAATGCTAAAAACTCATCGCTGAAATCACCAGCAATAAGGCCATCAAAGAAAAAGCATTTACAGATACATGAGTCTCAAAATGATCACAATGTTGATTATTTTATCTACAAGTGAAAACTGAAATTCATAAATTAGTTCAATCAACAAAGAAAATGCTTGTTGAAAAGCTGTTTGTGCCAGACTTCTCAACAATATTAGAATTTACTTAAAAATTGAAAGATGACCGGTGTCTTTTCGCCTCAATGAAAAGATTTATCTTGGTGGTTAAATTTGGTTAAAAACACAGAGGGCATTTTTTCTTCTTCAGTATGTCTGCAAACCTCTCTGACGACCTCTCTGAGCAGATTCAAACCCAGAGTTTTTGTGCTGTGAGGCATCACAGGTTACCAATTCCAGCTCCATTGTAACATTTACTAAACCTCTACATGTAAATTTAAGAATCTCTTTGTAGGAAAAGTGGATTATATCTTGGGTTGTTTTTATGTTGCTGCTCACTCAACATGATCATTTCATAAAGGTACAAAAAGATTATCAGCAACAGTTTAAACTGTAATACCCAGTTGCAAACAGAGGTGTCATGCTGTTTATTTAAGTGCACAAACATGCAGGTGGGTCTCAGAGCCACAGTAAGGACATCTGCAAAAACACCAGCAGTCCTTTCAGTCACAAAACTGGTACTGCGCTTTAGTAAAGCCTAACAGTAGCTTTTTAACATCAAAAGAGAGTTTTGTGCTGGTTTAGACAATTGTTATATCTGCTCCTAAATATTGATTGACTGCTTTAACCATTCATTTTGACTTTATTGCTTCTGTTGCACAAATTATACTTAATGAATATTACATTTCAACCAGATTGTGCTACATATAAACATCATGTTCTCTTGCTTGGAGAAAAGAGAGTGCCCACTGCATTCTGGCAGCATTATGGTCACAAGATCTTTCTTAGCCAGCCAGGAATTATATAAATCTTTTGGAAAATCTGGTATATTTAGCAATAAAGAGCAACTAACCACACTTTTCAAGCAAAAAAAACAAACAAAAAAAGGTAAGTCAAACATACACAGATATTTAGACTCTATGAGAGCCTAAAAGGATGAACACATTGATCTGATCTGTACAAGTTAAAGCAGGTCATCAATTTACCAGTCTGAATGATATTATTTTTACAGGTGCAAATGTATGTGTGCTTTTACCTGTTTGCCTTGCTTCCAGAGTTCACAGCCAAACACCTCTGCACATTCTGAGAGACACAGCAGAGTTCCTTCCTTTGTCTGTTTACACCTCTTGTGTTGGGGGTGGGGGTGGGGGGTTAACAGGAGAATTTGAACAAGGGCTGTTGGCTGCTCACCTAATCATAATTTTGAAATGGTACTCATGATTTCTGTCCTTCTTTCCACTAGCTAAACAAAAACAGAAGTGCAAAAATGTTTTTTACTTTTGGATAAGTCAAGTCAAGTAATGTTTATTTATGTAGCACATTTAACACAACAAAAATTGACCAAAGTGCTGTATATAAATTTAGAATTTAGAATCAATTTAGGACCAAATTACTGTTGTTACATCAAACATAAGTGGGTGTGATGCATTGTGTGGGTGGGGCTAGCCTGCTAAGAACCAGACCAACAAAATTCATAAACAGGAAGCACACTGAGAGACCTGTGTAGCTGAAGTACAACAAACAACTGACCATGAGGAACACTGATTACTGTCTGAAAAGCTGCAGGTTGAAGTTTTAGCTTTTTACACCTATTTTTAACATATTCTTAATGGCAACATTTTTTTAGATTTAGATTTTGCCAAAACAAAGACCAGAGGAAAAATTAAACACAGATAAAAACTTGTTTCACAGTGATAATCACACCTCAGTTTTATATTTTTTATCAACGGCTTTTTAAAAAATGTTGTAAATTTATGTATTAAACCAGTTAGACTTGGATAGAATGTTTCTCTTAATAAATTAAATCATAATTTAAATTCTTCATTTCATATTTACTCCATTTAGCTTTGTCTAGTGTTAAAATTTGTTTGACAATTTGTAACATGCATTGGTGTGCATGGAGTTGTCTGGGCTTTGGTCATTCAACGTCATACCCTAGATGACCCAGCTGGGGTTGAGTAGGTCTGAGCTTGCATCCCAGCAGCAACAAGTCAATGATCTTTAAGCACAGCCACCTCATGACTTTTTCTGTGGTTTCAGTGATGTTACATATGGCTTCCCTCTTTGCCACTCAGTTCACTCCCAGCCACTTGTCTCTATCAAAAATTTAATTCATTTGCCACCACATTCAGAAGATGATCCAATTTTATTCTAGTGACAGTTGGGTTCATCAGCAAATCACATAATTTTAACAATTTAAAGGTTTTATTTTTCATTTATGTACCTTGTGGCACTCCACAGAAACCTCCAGAATCAGCATCAACATTATTTATACTGATATCTATCATCAAGGAAACTGTTCAAGCATACATGTGCCATCCTTCTAATACACACTCTGTTTCCTGCGCATTACTTCTGTGATGCTCCACCCATTTGTGGTAATCCACTCTTTAATTTTGCCTGATAATACTTGTTATTGTCCAGGATTTTCAGTCTCCTTTTCTTCTTTACATGCATTCTTTGTAATTGGTGGCTAAGCCACATCTGATTGATTCCTTCTGAATTTTCTTAATGTATAGTTTTTAATCATAAAGTGTCGTTAGTGAGAGATTTATGCCATGCAGGCTTTAGTAGGATCATCATTAAAATACTGCTTGAACACATTAAAAGAGCACTTTTTAATCAGAGTATAAGATTAAGCCAGTTAAACTTCTGGTATTTTGGTCTAGTCAGTTAAGTAGCAGAGGAGGTTGTCAGCTGCTTTGGAGTTAATGAAATAACAATAGGTGCACAAGAAGGGCAACATCACACAGACTAAACCAGAAACAGCTAGATTCATTTGGTTACCCACCCTTCCCAAGTCTAGCTGTGTCTTGTTTCCTGCCAGACAGTGCACCATGCAACCTGCATCTTCTCAGCACATAATATAAGTGGTTTCTTTCTTACAGTAATGTTTCCACCCACAGCTTCCTGTTTACCATAGGTATGCAACTTCAGCTGTTCTTTGGATATGATTAGTCTGGGGCAGAATAGAAAACACATGTAAAACACACCTAAAAAAGAAAATAACACAATAAGTAATATTAGAATATGAAATATGGTAACCAATTCTGAGGTAGTACAAAAAACTTGTCACCGCATTTACTACTATTGCATCACAGTCTCACTATAGTTTAACAAATATTAACACTTTCTTGGACATTCATTTTCTCCTATCTTCTTTTTTGTTTGCATGAACATGATTTTTTTTTCTTTAGTAGACAGGTCTCATGCACAAAAAGAAGTTTTTCTTGGTGTAAATAGCAAAAAAGTTTACATTTGGCAGGCGGAGTTGACATTTTCCCATCCCTGTGTATTTCTCTTCCTGATTACTACACGTCAGATCTGTTCTGAGATGGTAGAAACCTCACCGAGCATTCAACAGCATTAAAGTCTCTTCACTGTTGGCAGTAAGTCAAAACAGTCAAAACGAGGGTTTCGAGGTTTTGAAAGAAAGAGGCTGCAGATATGAGTGTATATTAATGAGAAATAAAATGAACTTTTTTGATTTTAGCAAATGGCTGCAATGAAAAAAGAGTGAAAATTTTAAAGGGGTCTAAATACTTTCTGTACCCACTGTACAAGCAGTGGAAATGGTCTTCCACCAAAAAGAGTCTGCTCCCAAGCTTTTTAAACTTATTTGAGGGCAAATAAACTTTGTTAAGTTGAGGTTCTTCTGTCCTTGTGATGAAGATCATGTAGTTTGATTTGTGTTTCTGGACAAAACTTTTCCATTTTTTTTCAGATAGCTCCTGTCATCTTGTTGCACTTCTTTCTGTTTGGCTGTATTGTTCTACATGATGTTTTGAAGAGTTATCCAACTGCTGCTCAAAACATTTTCTCAATTTTGATGAAAAAAGAAAAAGAAAAAAGTTTGTTCACTTTACTTGGACGCATCATGAATTTTTGTGGTTTTGTGGGAATCCGAGACCATGAAGTCTTCAAATTCCAAGCCATCCATCCATTCTCTTCCTCCTATTTTTTTTTCAGGGTCACGGGGGTGCTGGAGCCTATCCGAGCTGTCATAGAGCGAAAGGTAGGGTACACCCTGTACAGGTCGCCAGCCTGTCTCAGGGCCAACACAGAGAGACAGACAGCCATTCATGCTCACATTCACACTTATGAGCAATTTAGAATCACCAATTAACCTAACCCCACTAATAGAATGTCTTTGGACTGTGGGAGGAAACCGGAATACCCAGAGAAAACCCACACAAACACGGGAAGAACATGCAAACTCCACACAGGCTCGAGCCAAGGTGGATTCAAACCCAGACCTTCTTGCTGTGAGGCCAAAGTGCTAAACACTGCACCACTGTGGGAAAAGAGAATGTCATATATTAGTGATAACAGGTTCAGCCTTGTAGAGGCTGGGCTGTTGATATGTGCTTTCATTGCCATTCATCTGACTCTTCAAGACTTGCCTTACCCTCTGCAGGTACTTGGAGGTTCTAGCTTCCCTAGCTTCCTCTTTACCTTACTTGTAGCTGTCCTTAATGTCTGCAATGTTGCCTTCTGGTAGTGCAATCCCCTCACTTCTGACTACCTTTCTTCTCTTTCTTACCACCCGTCTACACTTCTCCAGTCCGAATGACATTCCAGTGTCATTGCTGTAGATCCTAGTAGTGTGGATCAGTGAATTGATGTCTTGTTCACTCCTGGCATACAGCTTGATGCCATCCAGGTGGCTGATGGTTGCTCCATTTCATAGTCGGTAACCATAGCCAGTTGAAGGGACAAAACATATTTCCTGAATCACTCTGAGTCCCTGCTTGTTTGTCAATCAGGAAGAATTTACTAGTCAGATGCTGGATCACAATCAACAAGATGTTTAATACACACACATGTCACACAAAGTGTTACAGAGTACCCTGGTTCAGAATTGTCAAAGCTGCCTAATATAGTCAGTCGGTGCAGCTTCACACAAGTCTGACACCGTTGTCTATCTTAGTCCACTTTTTATACACAGGGTTCGACAACCCTGTTACACAGTTATTGAAATATTCAACATGTTGCCTTGCACGGCAGGTGACTTGAAGCATGCTTATCAGTTCCTTCTTCTTTGGCCTTCGCTGTCGCCAGTTAACGGCCTCATCTGGGTCCTGTAGGCACAAAACATCAGACCAAAACACACATTCTTTTCTAGTAACTCCTCTAGCATGTGGTTTTCCTGCCTCTCTACCATGCAGTCTCGTTTCTGTCTCCTGTGCAGTGCTATTTCAACACCTTCACCTTGTTGTGAAGATTAATGCTGTGATATGCTACTTGATACTGTAGTTCTATTTATAGATTGTTATATTTATGGTATATCTACTATGCTGCTTATTTACACTCCTTCCTTCACAGTCTTGTCAATGATCTGGCTGAGGGGATTCAGGGCTATGCAGAACAGTAGTGCGGACAGAGCATCTCCTTGGTAGATCCGGCACTTGATGGTCACTGCAATGGGCTGGAAATTGGCATCTAGTGTTTTTTTTCCACATCCCCATTGAGTTCTTGATGAAAGCTCTTGGGGTCCTGTTGATCTTGAACAGTTCTAGGATCAGGATCGTCCGGCCTTCAGTAACCCATTCCGGGTGTGTCTTAGCCTCTAGCTGGTTATATTGTGCTGCCAGGTGGTCATGGAGTGCAGTTAGCTTCTTTAGCCAGTAGCTGTGTATCATGTCAGGGCCTGGTGCTGTCCAGCTCTTCATATGTGAGACTTTTTCTTGGCTGTCTGCCACTGTGATGGTTACTGGATCCTGCTCAGGGGTGCTGTGGTCTTCTTTAGTTGTGGTTAGTGCAGTTTTTAAGCACAAACTCTAAAGACAAATTTCTTCATATCAAACCTACTTTAGGGATGGACTCTCCCATCTGTAAACCCTCAGTACTCCCTGACTCATTAATACTAAACTCACCCATTCTGTGAATCATCACCAGTTTTACTAGTATCAGGTCAGTTTTAGCTTCAGCATTTAACATTTCTCCAGTCAGTTTCCCTCAGTGTCACAGAGCATTGCACGCCACTGAAATGTGATTGGTCAGTTTCAGTGAGGCTCCTTATATACTTTATTTAGGATCTACTAAATATTGATGTAATTTTTCTGTTGGGGTGCCCAAACTTATGCACCTGCCTAATTTTGTTTAAATATTTATTGCACACTTTCTGTAAATCCTATAAACTTCATTTCACTTCTCAAATATTACTGTGTTAATTTGTCATATGATATATTTAACTTAAAATGTGATCCAAACAACTAATGATTTATAAAGGAAAAAATCATGAAAATTATCAGGGGTGCCCAAACTTTTGCTACCACTATAAGCTGCACTAATATTTCACTTTAGAAAAAGGTTTGGCCAACTTTGACCCGAAAGAAATAAATAAGTTGAGCCAATTCAAAAGTCTGAATGATATAGTTCTGTCAACTTAAGATTTTGAACTGTGTGCATGTTGTGTCAACTAAATGTGAACGTAAAGTTTTATGTTTTGTCATGGTCCCGGGGCCTATTCCAAGAAGCATGTTCAACAAACTCTGAGTTTCAAAACATACCCTGAGTTGATCAACTCTGAGTATGTTCACCCTGAGTTAGCGCGTGAGTAAGGAAAGAAAGGCATCATCAATGGAGCTCTGATACCAGGATTGACCATGGCAACAGTAAATAAAGAGCGGAGCCTCCATTTTAATCCGATGGATGGAGGATTGTATGTGTCAGTGTGGAGCATGACGAGTCACTTTAATCAGCCTGACCCACTCTGTCATCATCATAGACAAAATAAAAGTTTGTTATAAAATATTTAATTTCTTTATAATGTCTGCTGTCACCATTTACACAACTTGAATCTCCATCAGATGAAGCTGAATAATAATTTTACATTTAATTTATAAAATCTAATTATTGAGCCGCAGCCTGACGGACAAACTGCAGGAGACAGAAAGTGAAGATAAAAATGTGGAGAAACAGCTCAGACTGAGTTTACTGACCATCACTGTTGGTGACTGAGACAGCAGCAGACCCCGGGAGAGCTGACCTCAGGTCAGTTTGTTACTTAAAAAAAACAGTTTTTGCTGCAGTTTATGACAGCTCAGTTTATGACAGCTCAGTTTATGGTCATTTGTTTAAATAACTGTATTATAACAATGAAATCTATTGATGGAATAGCAAGCTCAGTTCATTTTTTTAACTGAAAATTTAATTATTTCTGCCATTACTGGATAAAAATGAGAAATGAGATTTACCGAAAAACTGCTTTGATGTTTCCAGTTTAACTATTTTAATCTGATCTAAGATCAGCTTCACTGATAGATGACAGGTCTCTGATGACGGAGGTGGAAACATTTAGAGCAGCTTTCCAAGTCTGTAATGAATGTAAAATTCTACCAGTAAAGGCAAACATGCTATGATAAATGCCTCAGCTTTATACGTTTTAAATATTTCAGTACAGTTTGGGAGGATGAGACATTTTAATTAGAGAATGCAGATCGTATCGGGAAAATGAACCCATTATGAACAGATGCAGGCTGGATGAGCTGCAAAATAACTGGATCCTGAACTGGATCTGGGCCTTTTCAGGTCTGAATTAGTGATTTTGACCCATTTGGATCCTCCTGCTGCGCGGGTGGACTCGTATACAGTTTGCAGATCTGTTATAGAGCCTATGATCATCGATTTTGGTGATTTTCAGTGGAAAATATGTGGAAATTCACACTCTGAATTTCAGACACCGTAACTTTCAAATTTACATCATTTAAGTCACTTTAAATTCATTTAGTTCAGTTTTGAAGTCTTCAAATAATTTCAGCCTCATCTTCACTCAAACATTCCCATCATCTCTAAAATCCGGACATTTTTCCATCAGTGAGCTTTTCCAAAATTACCAATGATCGATCATTGATCACTGATCAGTGTGTTCTGTGTCTAAAGCTTCATCCAGATCAGTGTGATGTAACAGTGATGCTGCAGTAACTACAGTAAATGTTTCAGAGGGACTGACAGTCTGACAGCTGCAGCTGCCTCGTTATAAACCTGTGACATCATCGCTGTCTCCGCCCTTACAGCCTGTTGACGAGTGAATGACTGTAAAAGCTTCATGTTAAGTACAAAAATAATGAACTAACGTCTAACTGGGATTTCAGTGCTTGTAAAACATAAACGTCTGCAGATGAATTCACTTCTCTGATCTCTTTGCAGTGTCTTTATGAATGAGGAAATGAATGGGAGTGTCAGACAGGTGGTTCAGGTGCAGCAAGAGGGGAGGAGTCAGAGAGACACTCAGAGTTTGTTAGATAAAACCTGCCAGCGAGCAGGTTAGGTTCATAGAGTCTGTTACCCCGGTAACTGACTCAGAGTTGGAGTTAGCGTTCTTTATGTAACTGAAAACCCGAGTTTCCCTCATTTTAGGGTTAACAAACTCAGAGTTATTAGCCAAACCTGCTTCCTGGAATAGGGCCCTGGGCCATGTGCCCAGTGTTTTATTTTCACTGAGTTATGCTCCCAGTTTGTTTTTCTTCTCAGTTCCTGTCTTGTTCTTTGTTTATTGCCTAGTTCCCTTTGTCCCTGACTCCCCTGCGACTGCATTCTTGTCTGTTTTGTCCTTTTGTCATGTTCCTGACCTCCTGTGTTTCCATATTGAGTTTTATTCCCAGTGTTGTGTCTAGTCTGTGTCTCTGTCCCGTGTCTGTGTTTCTCTGTCTGTTTCCCCATACTTTGGTCCCTGTTTAGTTTCCTCTGTGTACCAGTCCCCCATGTTGTCAAGTCTGTGTGTACCTTGATAGGTGTCTCCTGTTTTACTTTGACAGTCTCATGTTCCTTGCACTTTGTGTTTAGTTTTGTTTCCCCTGTGTTATTAGTTTCATTTGGTCCACCTGTCATGCTCTGCTGTTTCCTCTCGCCCTGATTACCTGATGTGTATTTAAGCCCTCGGTTTTCTTCTGTTCATTGGTGCGTCATCGTCGCCTTGCTGTGTTTCACCGTGTAACTTAGTTTCTCTTAGCCCTGGCTCCCCTCCTGTCCCGGTTAGTGATGGGCAAAACGAGGCTTTGTGAAACACTGAAGCGTTCGAAGCATTTGTGCCGGAATCGTATCGAAGCTTCGAAATAATCTGAAACCCATCTGCACAGTGACACCTGCTGGCCAATGTGGTTATTGCCACGTCTTGGTAATGCTCGTGATGAAACAATGACACAGACGCGCCCTGCACATGTCCAAACAAAGCTCCTGATCATACCCGAGTATCAATAATTATGATCAGCACATGTTTTGGAGAAAAAGGAGACCGCTAAAGACGGCGAGCTGCAGTGAACAGAGCGCTTCAACAAACACTGTTTTCTCTGTTAACATTTGTGAGGCTGTTTCAGCTGCTTAGTGATTCAGTGGAACACACAATAAACCAACTTATAAAATATAAAAAACTGAGAAAAGATGCTGTGTTTATTGTGGTAACCACACAGCTGTATTTGGGCTCAGTCGGCTTTGTTTCTTGCCGGCCCTGGAAAAAAATTAATAAATAAAAGTTTGGATGTTTTGACTTTTAGGCTTTCTTGGAGTTCGTGTCATTAGGTTTTCACACTGTTAAACAAAGCTAGAAGCTGGTGTAGCCTTTGGCTTTATTTTCTATTCATTTTAAAATAAATGCTAAAGAAAAACACAAAATCTTTTCCTTTAAAATAAAGGTTAAAATAAAGTTTTCATGGGCTCATTCTGGCCTGTCTCATCAGTCATTTTCACATCTTCACACTGACCGGTACTGTTTGTGAGATATTTATACCAGAAACTGCAGTGGGGCTCAAAAAGGAAAAAAACAAAAGACAACTCATTTGTCATGAGAATTGCTAAGAAATAGTTTGCCTGGACGTGGTTTTTCTTCATTTAAAAACAAATGTATGTATTTACAGCAGGAACCTCCTGGCTGTGCAGTGTGCCTGTTGCAGCATCAGCATTATGGATGGAAGAATTGCTGACATCCCTATTGATCACCCATCCTGCTCCAAGCAACATGCGGTATTCTAGTATAGGTAGGAATAACAATCATCAGGAAAGGTTTTTTTAAAATTCTGTTTTCTTTAGATTATGATTGATAACTTCAATCAGTGTATTTTTTTTTTTTTTTGGGAGGGGGGTGCAACCTTTGGTGATTTGCTATTAATTTTGACCGATGTATGATTGTATAATTATGCTGCTCATTTACAAATAAATCACACCTGTCATTCCGTCTTTATTTCTGCAGACTGATGGAGTTTACACGGGCAGATGGCACCACAGGCCGGAGGGTAAAGCCTTACATTATTGACCTTGGCTCTAGCAATGGCACTTATCTGAACAACCAGCGTATCGAGCCCCAGCGGTACTATGAACTCAAAGAAAAAGATGTCCTCAAGTTTGGCTTCAGCAGCCGTGAATACGTCCTCCTGCACGAGTTCTCAGACACGAGCGAGGTGGACGCCAAGCAGGAAGAGGAAGACGAGGGCCTTGATGAGTAAATCGTTCCCACATATTTTGTTGCCTAGGTTGATTCAGGTTAGATAATGTCGTCATCAACAACAACAGGACAAATAATTGTTTCTGCAGGGAGTGGAGCAATAATTCAAAGCAGTAAATGTGGGAACTGATTGAAATAATGGAACAGGATTTGTTGGTGGTGTATATTCTGTAATTACCGAACTGTTGCTTGAACCTGCCACAGCTGTCTCAAAGAAGACTTCTTTTTCTCAGGTTGTATGTCTGTGTGATACATGACAGATCTCGCATCTGACAGCGTTCACATCTGTGGCTGTGCTCAGCGACAGATAAAGATGTCTCGCTTATCTATAGTTATATGTTCTATATTTTTGGGTCACATCGCTGAGTGCAAAACATGGCTAATCATATGTGTCAGTGTACATTACATCATTACTATTATTACTATTACTTCAGAAGACAGTGAATCTGATATTGTTTTGAAAGGAGTAGTAAGTCTTTTTCTTATTTATTTGTTTTTTATTGCATCTGGGTTTTGTGATATCTGCCACTGCAGTAAAATAAGGAATGTGAATTTATTTGCACTTCCCATAACACCGGAAAAACTGTAGCATCTGAAAAGCTAAGGACAGGTCTCAGAAATATTGTCCCGGGAACTAATCCATCAACTGTTAATGTGGTGTTTTTGACAGTCCAAAGGATTTGGAGAGTAATGAACTGAGACTTTAAAGTGGTTTGGGCTTCATAATGCTCATACCTAAATGTCTTTATCAGCTCTGTTTCTGATCCTCAGAATGCTTTTCGGGCATCAGCGGCTCGGCCATACAATCCCCCGTAACTGAAAGGTTGCAGGTTCATGTCTTAAATTACTCATCTTACTCCTTCCCTTTTTTTTGTAAAGGTTCAAGTGGAAAAGATCAAGAACCCGGAGGAGCACATTGGTGCAGTACTGGAACGAGCCAAATCAGAATACATTCAGAAGACCTACCGCATCCCTACTTGGAATTCTACTGAAGACTTTCTCGAGAAACTGGCGTTTCGCACTGGGAAACTTTTAAAGGTTCCTTTTCTTATTTAAGGCTGTCCTTGAAACTGTATTTGCTTTATAAGGTCAAGTTTATTTATACAGCACATTTAAAACAACAAAGTTGACCGAAGTGCTGCAGATGAAAGTATATAGCCCCAAGAACTACAGTCTAATGATGTGACAAAAAAAAAGGTGACTCTTAAAATTAAAGGTTTTCCTTTAATTTTTCACCCATGTAATAATTTCAAATAATTTTTGTTTGCAATTTTAGAACCACACTGGAGTATTGTAACTATCCACTTTCATCTGCAAGGTTGTCAGCTTGTGTATATAATGTGCTCTCTCAAAGTCTTTTAATGCCTCTGTGCAGAATCATTATCTAAATGAACTTAAATATCAGTGGTCACCCGCAGATATAGAATCACCAGTCATAACTGATTAAAAACCAACTGAAAATGATTGCTGACTTTGCCCCATAAGCAGGTTTTATAAACTTTTTTCCCTTTGAAGTTACGCTTCTATGAACTTTGGTGCTGCACATTTCTCTCATGGAGTTCAATTTAGGAATCTGAGTTCCTCGATTCTCTCTAAAACTACCTCTGGCTGTATTGACGTGACATTTGCCCTGACACATGAAGTGGGCAGAAATCCAGAAAAGCCAGAACTGAAACACAAACAGCCCTCTCCTTACGGCTCTCCCCTTTACTCTAAGCCCACGGCCAGAGGAGCTTGGGTGCATGTATGTGCTGTATATGCATTTTTAAAAAAAAGTTAAGAGTTCATTCTGCACGCAGGACATGATGAACTCCTGTTAACCAGATGGAAACCCTCTGCTTAACTGATTGTATCGCCAAAATGTTCTTTCTACTTGGACTCTTTCTCCTTTCACTAAATGCTGAAAGTTTCAAAGTCTGAAAATAGACTCCAAAGAAATGCAAGATTGCAGTTCAGTTCAGCTTTAAATGGCAAAGTGCACCTAAACCACTAAGTCTTAAGATGTCTTAGCAATCTATTCTTGTTATTGTACAGGGGGGTGAGCCAGATCTCGCCACAGTCTCTAAAATGGTGTTGAATGACTGGCAGGGAGGACGCATCCCCTTCTTTGTGAAACCTCCTGGACCTGAGGGAGATCAAGAGGTAGGAGTTCACTAAATTCCTCACTAGGGCTTCTTTTTTTAACTGTGCCCTCTGTGTAAACCTGTTTCTATTGCTATATTTTCCCTAGGAGAAGCCATTGCCAGTTGCAGGACCGTCAGAGGTAGCAGAGCATGTGCAGAGGACAGGCAGACAATCCAGATGCCATCTCAGAGGAACTGAAGAACAGACAGAGACAGAAGGAACAGGTCCAGCAGCTGGCTAATGTTCGACAAAACTTTGGCAAAATCAGTGGTTCCTGAGTGGGGAAGACTAGTTCCGTAGACATGCCTGATCTGGACATGTCTGACTTTTCTGGATCTGATAGTGAGGAAGATGAGGACAAAGAGGAAGATGAAGGCAAAGAGGAAGATGGGACCAGTGTTGAATCAGCTGATGTTGAGACTGACATCTCTGAGCCCACAGCCTCTCAAACTGAAAAGGCAAATGGCAACAAGAGTTCACGTGAGGTCATACGTGAGCTGGATGCAAAAATCGCCAAGTACAAGCAGTTTCTGGACCGAGCCAAATCCAATCGCTTCTCTGCAATCCGGTCAGTCTGTTAAAGCCCAGACCTCACTCGCATATTTTCTTTGTTTTGTGTATTGCCGCCATTGTGTTTTGTCCAGTAATGTAATATGAAGTTGTCAGACAGAGAGATGCCATGCATTTTAGGTGGTCTGTGCTAACCAGCCTTTAAGCCACTGATGACTAGCAGTCATCATTTTGACTGTCTCTTCGGTGGCCTTCTGGCATAACTTTTGTGTTCTTTTAATCCTTGTGTTGAATTTCGGAACACACTGAAGAACAAAGTCAAGTAACCACTGCATAGTTAATCTGAGCCTAATTTAATTACTGTACATTTCAGCTCACCCCAACATGCATAAACTGTTTGCCTTGTTTTGTAATGATTATAGCTTTTTTCCATCTCTTTGGACAGGATACCTAAGGCGCTTTCTGACAAAGTGTTCACAGACACCAAGACTAAACAATCAGCAGCGGCTAAGCAACCACAGAAGAAAGGTAGTCAGTCAGCTTGTTTGTTATGACTTTGTATAGTTCTGGATGTAAAAATTTTGGGAAAGTCTTTATCAGATGTGGTTAAGGTCCAATAAAACTTCTACAGTTCCAACATAATAATCAATTACTGATCCCACGATATTTATCAACATGATATGTCCCATTCTGCACAAACTTTATACTTGTATGGGTACATGAAGTTGACGTTCAGGCAGTGAAATCTGATCTGTTTGAATTCAGCTCCAAACCAGAGGGGTAAGAAGAGGAAAGCTGAGGAGAAAGAGGAGCCAGCCCGGCCGATCAGACTCACATCTAAACAGGTATGCAGTGTTTGTTCTCTCTGATGTCAAACAGGCCAGATTTCTCTGGATATGCACATTAGGTGAATGTTTGTTCTTCTTACTTGATGGAATAGAATTGGAAATGAAAAGCTCTGGGTCTTTTTTTAGAAGACGACTTCACTTTTTTTCCCCTTTTCTCTTTAATCTTTCTCTACAGAGAAGAGCAATGGACCGTGCTCAGAAGACGAAGAAAGTTGGCGTACGTTATTATGAGACTCACAATGTGAAAAACAAGAATAAGAACAAAAAAAGTCCCAGGATCAGCCACAGAAGGTCAAAATGCCAAGAGATCAAAGCACTAGACTGGAGTTTAATTTTTTTTAAAAACACACAACATGTAATAAATCTGTATTTAAATTAGCAAACTGACTGTTTTTATTGGAAAAAAGGTTGGCAGAAGTTGGAAAGCTAACTAGGGATTCCGTGGTTTTAATCAAGTTGTCTCTCTCCCTTCAGTGCAGAATTGTATTTGAATGACATTTCATTCATCATTTACAAGTGTACTGCTCTCTTGATGTTCAAGAGACATGTGCAGTAGTTGTTTGAAGTATACTTGTTATACCAGAACAATAAAACATTTGTAAATTACACTTCGTTTACTGTAATTTATCGTTAATCAATGAGATGAATTACAAATTAATAACATCCTTTACTGAGAAATGGCAGCTAACTTCTTGTTTGCTTTTTCACTTCTTTTGTGCAATTATCCTTTCCAGTTGGGCCTGAAAAGACGAAAAGGTGGTTACAAAAGTCTTTAGACAACACAGCTATGATTGATGCTCAATCTGCAATAATTATTCTCTGATGTGTAATTGTAAGAAATCACCTTAAGCTGTTGGTTGGTTCTCTTCAGGTATTGAATCTCCTCATTGTGCCTCTTTTCCTCCACCTTTTGTTTTTCAGCTTCTCTCTTCTCAACAGCATCACATTTAGCTTTCTCTTCGTTTAGCTGCTTCTTCAATTCTTGGTTCTCATTTTCTAGCTCCAAAATCTGAGTATACAACACACACACACAGGGCAAGAGCAAGCAAGCTCACTTTTAAGTTTGTTTTTTGATGCAGAATCTG
>JAMQGT020014049.1:0-25503 GCA_024447675.2 Pterophyllum scalare
GTTATCCTAGCTAAATTAATTCAGTTAAGCTTGTATATTCTCTTTCATGCAAAGTGAATAAACACTGCTGTTCAGAGTAATGAACGTGACCTTTCAGAGACTTAATCAAAGGCCACTGTGCAAGGTCCTGTCCTGCTGAAGGTGTAGAACAAAGGCCGTTGTCTAAACCCTATATAAACCACTGGAAACACACTTACACACACATACAGAAACTGAACATCAGGCAGGGATGGCGAGCTCAGCTATTTTTATTGGTCTGTTATCTGCTCTGAGCTTGTTTCATTTGAACTCATTAGTCACCTTGGATGTGTCTCTAGGTAGTCTGAGTCAAAGAGCTAGGCTTACAGGGGCTTGGGCTGGTACTGAGGCTTCATCTGTGAAATGTAAGCTGCAGGGTAGCACTCAACTCCCTGCATTCTCAATGCATGGGGACTTCATTATTGGGGGTGCTTTCTCCCTTCACTCCTATACACACACAGTGACCTATGACTACACCATCATGCCTGATCAAGTAAGATGCAAAGGGAGGTCAGTGAGAGAAATTATGGAGAAATTATGTAACTGTTGTTGAAAACAAGGTGGAAAAAATTATATGTTTTTTCTTTTATCATGATTTTCTTCTGATTTCTTATTGTAATTGTTTGTCTTGAATGTAAGTGGTCGGGCAAAAAGTATCAGTAAAAAGTTTGGACACTAACCCATTGGATGAGTGTGTCCAAACTTTTGTAACTGGTACTGTACAGTTGATCCACAGATGAATTGCAATGATTATTTGACCTTGATCCAAATGTGAAAATCTTTTTTACGTTGTCTTTTCTGCTGAAATTTAACCCCACCTAAATGTTTATGTAGCCTCAATTCTAACAGTGATGTGACTGTCTGCCGCCTGCAGCATTAATGCCGATGAGCTTCACTTGTCACGTGCAATGGTCTTTGCCATAGAAGAGATTAACAACAGCACAGAGCTGCTGCCAGGAATCAGGCTTGGGTATCAAATCTATGACTCATGCGCCTCAGTGTCCATGACAGTGCACTTGGCATTTCAGTTTTTAAATGGCTTGGACCCTGTGTTTTACACTGGCAAAGACTGCTTCCAATCTGGTATGGTGATGGCTGTTGTTGGTGAGTCTGGGTCGACGCCATCAATCAGCATGTCACGAGTCATCAGTCCCTTTAACATTCCTCAAGTAAATATTTTGACTTTCTATCAACCTGAGTGTTTAAAACTTACATGCACTTGTGCAGCTCTTATAGGATTGCATTGTCTTCTTTTGCTCTAGGTGAGCCCCTATGCCACATGTGCATGTTTGTCTGACAAGCAGCAGTACCCAAATTTTTTCAGAACAATCCCCAGTGACCAGTTCCAAGCTGAAGCTCTGGCCAAACTGGTAAAACACTTTGGCTGGACTTGGATAGGTGCTGTCCGGTCAGATACAGATTATGGAAATAATGGCATGGCATCTTTTCTAGAAGCAGCACAGAGAGAGGGGATCTGTGTGGAATACTCTGTATCTTTCTATCGGACCCACCCACTGAGCAGGATCCAGAAAGTAGCAGATGTTATCCGCAGGTTTTTACGTCACAGATTTTCATTTACTTTTTTAGTATGTTTAATTATGCTTTGTTCTTTCATTTCATATAAATACAAGTTGGTGACATCAATACTGAACATAGTTGCAAAAAATGCTTCTAATACTCTGTCTTGTTTCTCAAGGTCTACAGCTGTGGTTGTTGTGGCATTTGCACCATCCGGGGATATGAGGATCCTGCTGGAGGAGCTTTCACGTGAGCCTTTCCCACCTCGACAGTGGATAGGCAGTGAATCGTGGGTGACCAACCCAGAATTAAGGAAGCACAGTTTTCTTGCAGGGGCCATTGGATTTGGGATTCAGAAATCTGTGATCCCAGGTTTCAGAGACTTCTTGCTGAGTCTCTCTCCCTCTCAAGTGGCTGTCTCCACAATGCTTACTGAGTTCTGGGAGAATGCATTCAACTGTACACTAAAAAGAGGTGAGAAACATTTCTTGGTTTTTAGATTATCCTGTAAACCTTCTGGTGTTAAAAATTCCAGTGCTGCTTTATCACCTGAAGCATTTCTTCTTAAACCTTTATAGGATTAACTGTTAGGTCACGGTTAGGCACTTGGCTGATGTAATGACTTTGGTCCCTTTTTTTCAAAATGTGACTCTTTGTTCAGTGATTTGCTCGAGCATATGGTGGTAAATATATATATGTAAATATATATATATATATATATATATATATAATTTAAATAGTCTGGCATCTGCTCGTTTTGCAATTTTAGATGGTGTCCCACAAAAGAAAGTGTGTGATGGAACTGAAGACCTACAGTCTCTCCAAGGCCAGTACACTGACACATCTCAGCTCAGAATTACTAACATGGTGTACAAGGCTGTGTATGCAATTGCACATGCCATCCATAATGCAGTGTGTACGGGAGGAAATGCCAAAGCTAGGTGTGACAAACTAACCAAGTTAGAGTCCAAACAGGTCAGTAGGAATGAGTTTGTCAGCACCAATGTCTTTCATCACCTCTAATGTACCTTAGGTGAAACAGTACTTTTAGTAATTTCAGT
Organism: Pterophyllum scalare; assembly: GCA_024447675.2. Lineage (NCBI taxonomy): Eukaryota > Metazoa > Chordata > Actinopteri > Cichliformes > Cichlidae > Pterophyllum > Pterophyllum scalare. The sequence continues at coordinate 2,598 of JAMQGT020014049.1, forward strand.
GTTTTCCTCTCTCGTCTCCTTCTGTCTTAATTCATCTTTACAGGTTTTAACTCAGCTGAAGAAAGTCAATTTTTCCCAAAATGGTTATGATGTGTCATTTAATGCTAACGGGGATCCTGTGGCTGCTTATGAGCTGGTTAACTGGCAAAAAAATAAAAGTGGCATCACTGAGATAGTAACTGTAGGGCTGTATGATGCATCACTGCCAGCGGGCCAGGAGTTCAGAATTAACAGAAACATAACCTGGATGGAGCATAGCACAAAAGTAATCACTCAAATGTCACAAATTAATGTAATTATTTCAGATTTATAGGAAATATTTACATCTATTATGCTCCCTTTATGTGTGTGACAGGTGCCGGTGTCAGTTTGCAGTAACAGCTGTCCTCCAGGAATGCATAAAGTGCTGCAGAAAGGAAAACCCATCTGCTGCTATGACTGTGTACAGTGTCCTGAGGGAGAGATTAGTAATACTACAGGTAAAATTAAATGTTTGTATATGCATGTAAAATGGCTTGACTCTGCAAATCTGCAACACTGAATAAATTCGAAGAAGCCCTCTCTCTACTTTCTTCTTTTTTTCCCCATTCAGACTCAGCTGATTGTTTACCCTGCCACAAGGAATTCTGGCCTAATGCAAAGAGAGACACGTGTATCCCTAAGTCTGTAGAGTTTCTATCATTTCAAGACATCCTGGGAATAACCTTGGCTACAGCCTCTGTTCTTGGTGCCTGTCTGGCCATCATAACTGCAGCTGTATTCTTTCATCACAGGACATCTCCAATTGTCAAGGCCAACAACTCTGAGCTGAGCTTCCTGCTGCTCATCTCTCTGACTCTGTGTTTCTTATGTTCATTAACTTTCATTGGAGCACCATCTGAGTGGTCCTGCATGCTGCGTCACACTGCATTTGGCGTCACCTTTGTACCCTGTATCTCCTGTGTACTTGGGAAAACTATAGTGGTTTTAATGGCTTTCAAAGCTACACTTCCAGGTAGTAATGTGATGAAATGGTTTGGTCCTCCACAGCAAAGAATGACTGTTGTGTCTTTCACCTTTATTCAAGTTTTAATATGTACTATTTGGTTGGTACTTAGCCCTCCCTTCCCAATAAAAAATCTAACCACATACAAGGAGAAAATCATACTGGAATGTGCATTAGGCTCTACCATTTGCTTCTGGGCCGTGCTCGGGTACATAGGTCTACTTGCTTCTTTTTGCTTTGTTTTAGCTGTCTTAGCACGGAAATTACCTGATAATTTTAATGAAGCCAAACTGATCACCTTCAGCATGCTGATATTCTGTGCAGTGTGGATCACCTTTATCCCAGCGTATGTCAGCTCTCCTGGGAAATTCACTGTGGTTGTGGAGATATTTGCCATTCTGGCCTCCAGTTTTGGATTATTGCTGTGTATTTTTGCTCCAAAGTGTTTTATCATATTGTTTAAGCCAGAGAAGAACTCCAAGAAATATGTAATGAACAAAAATTAATCATACTAAATATATCAGTAGTTTGGAAACAGTTAATGTTGCAGTTGTAAGTGTAGTTAAATTACCTTGCATTTAATCATTAGTTATTATTAAACTCTGGCTCTCTTTGACAGTGTGTCTTTTGTCTTGTCTCCCTCCCCTCATCCCTAATCAGTTGCTGCAGCTCACTGAGCCTGGTTCTGCTGGAGCTTTCTTCATGTTAAAATGGAGATTCCTTCCCTACAGTTTAGCATTATATACATAAAATTGAATTGAACTGAATTCTTGATAAATGGAGCCACCACCACAGTCCCTAACTTCCACATGATGTGACAGAGGCATGTCAACCAAGACTGCCACACAACATCCAGAACTTTGAGAAACTCAGGGCAGAGCTCATTTGCCTCAGTGTCCCAGCATCCACTGAGTTATTTAACCACTTCAGTGACCTTTCCCCAGTGATTGGCGAGTCATACAAACTCTACTTCCAGTACAAAAGGCATGCCAGCAGGATTGGTGAGATCCTCAAAGTATTCTTTCCACTCTGTGATTATGTCATCAGTTGAAGGACACAGCTAGAGTGACCTTCAGCATTTATTGCTTCCATCTGTTATTGATCTCCACCAACAAAAGCTGGCTCCTCAGTGCAGCGCAGCGCTGAAAATATTTGAAGTCATATGGTCCAATCTTGCATTCTGATTGGTTCTAGGGACACGGAGGCTTTTACGGGCAATGGGAAGTGGCGTTTTATGGCTTTTGATAATTCAGACTAGGTCGAGATGGGTATTTAATGGGTTATGACTCAACATGATTGATTGGTGTATAATACGTGTGGAAAGGATTCAGTAATTATATTATCTCATTTTTGACTGAGGTGGCGTTTTTGCATCTGAACTCTTAATATTTTTTCATCCTCACTAGGCTAGTCTTGATTTCAGTAATATTTGGTGGGTGGGATGAAAAGCTCTGGTGGGCTGGATGTGGCACAAAATCAGGACTCTGAGTCCAGCGATGCCTCACTTATAAATAGACAGCCACTGTACAGTTTAAAAGTCAAATAGCATACCAGCTAATGCTGATTACTTTAGATATTAGTATTTACCTAAATCAGTAACTTCAGTAAAATCAGAATAGATAAATAACTTACCTGATATAAAGTGGGCACTACAAATGCAAGCATTTCTGATCATGTCCTCAGTCCAGTTTTTGGCAATATGTTAGATGGCTTGCAACTGCAGGCACCTCCGATTGCTGAAATGGCCGTGATGCCATCAGAATTCAGTACAGCTTCAGTCCTCTGTTGGTACAGTAGTAATTCTGACAGTCAAACATGCAACAACTGGACATTTTGATGGTGATTTCACTTCTAAACCAAGGTTACCCCTGAGTAGTCTGGTCATCCTTATCTGATTGAATGGAGTATCAGTTCACTTCCGTTGCCAAATTACGCATACATATTTTTGATGACGTAGGTGGTAAAGGGGTCAATTGTCTATTAGATAAATATGATTCAAACCACTGCAGTGCAGTACCTTTAATCCCTACGGCATGCTCTAATCTCTGCAATAAAATATTATGGTCCACAGTATCAAAAGCTGCACTGAAGTGTAGCAGGATGAGTCCACTATCATAGGCCCTCAGAAGACCATCTGTAACCTTCACTAATGCTGTTTCTGTGCTGTGATGAATTCTGAAACCTGACTGAAACTCTTCGAATAAACCGTTCCTCTGCAGATGATCAGTTAGCTGTTTTACAACTACTCTTTCAAGGATTTTGGAGAGAAAAGGAAAGTTGGAGATTGGCCTATAATTAGCTACGACAGCTGGATCAAGTGATGACTTTTTAAATAAATATTTACTTTTTTTAAATAATAGTTTTATTACTGCCACCTTAAAAGATAGAGTGATCATATTTAATATTGAAGCATGAATTAATGGTAGGACTTTTTTAAGCAATCTGGTAGGAATGGGGTCTAATAGACCTGTTGATGGCTTGGAGGAAGTAACTATTGAAGTTAACTCAGAAAGATCAGATGGATAAAAAGATTAATTAAACGACAGCAGTATTCAAAGTAGATATGCTTAAAGATACATCTGTGAGATGGTTATGAATATATTTTTCTCCAATGTTAAAGTTTTATTTGTGAAGAAATTCATGAAGTCATTACTAGTTAAAGTTATGGGAATACTCGGCTCAACTGAGCGTTGACTCTTTGTCAGCCTGGCTACAGTGCTGAAAAGAAACCTGGGGTTATTTCCCTCAATTAATGATGAATATTAAGATGACCTAGGTTTACTCTACAGAGGGCTTTTTCATGCTCACTTACCAGCTTACGGGTTATCTGCTTTAAGATGTGCGTTTGTGAGTTATACCAAGGAGTCAAACACTTCTGATTTGAAGCTTTATTTTTCAGAGGCACCACAGTATCCGGAGTTATACACAGTGAGGATGATAAACTACTGACAAGATGGTTTAACTCTGTGACCAAACATTGTCTCTGATCAGAAGGCCTATCACTACCCAAAAGTGTTTTAGTGTGATAGGACACAATATAACATTGAGAGCTTTCTTTCATTTCCTGTGAGATTCATCGTAGATAAATAAATTCAACATTATCAACTCAATATAAATGTGAGGACGTTTGTGTTTGGTTGATTTTTTTCTTTGTTATAACAATGCTGTTTGGCAATAAATCTTATACCGTTGGAAAGTTTGTGGTATTTTAAAGTGTTCATCATTTGTTTGATCATGATGTCCACTAGGTGGTAGTAGCAGAGTGAGACTTCACAGTTGTGACTGATTTAATTTTTCTTAGTAGATTGTTAGTATTCTTGCATGAAACCCTGGATGTGGAAATATTTAACCAGTTACATACAAACATGCAACCTTATAACTATCAAACTTTTAACTGGGCAAGATGCATTAAACATCAAGACATACTGAAAGAGAAGTTAAAAAACAAAATAAAAAACTGAGAATAAAAAGAAAACATGCATAATACTGGTAAGTCTATGGCATTCCTTGAAGGCTTGTCAGGGACAAGGTTATTTTATCTAAATTAATCCCATTAAACTAATATATTGTCTTTCAGGCAAAGTGTATAGCATACAATGCTGTTCAGAGTAATGAACGTGACCTTTCAGAGACTTAATCAAAGGCCACTGGGCAAGGTCCTGTCCTGCTGAAGGTGTAGAACAAAGGCCGTTGTCTAAACCCTATATAAACCACTGGAAACACACTTACACACACATACAGAAACTGAACATCAGGCAGGGATGGCGAGCTCAGCTATTTTTATTGGTCTGTTATCTGCTCTGAGCTTGTTCCAGCTAAACTCATTTCTCATGTCTCTAGGTAGTCTGAGTCAAAGAGCTAGGCTTACAGGGGCTTGGGCTGGTACTGAGGCCTCATCTGTGAAATGTAAGCTGCAGGGTAGCACTCAACTCCCTGCATTCTCAATGCATGGGGACTTCATTATTGGGGGTGCTTTCTCCCTTCACTCCTATACACGCACAGTGACCTATGACTACACCATCATGCCTGATCAAGTAAGATGCAAAGGGAGGTCAGTAAGAGAAATTATGGAGAAATTATATAACTGTTGTTGAAAACAAGGGGGAAAAGTTATATATATATTTTTTCTTTTATCATGATTTTCTTCTGATTTCTTATTGTTATCATTTGTCTTGAATGTAAGTGGTCGGCCAACAAGTATCAGTAAAAAGTTTGGACACACTAACCCATTGGATGAGTGTGTCCAAACTTTTGACTTTTACTGTACATTTGATCCAAATGTGAAAATCTTTTTTACGTTGTCTTTTCTGCTGAAATTTAACCCCACCTAAATGTTTATGTAGCCTCAATTCTAACAGTGATGTGACTGTCTGCCGCCTGCAGCATTAATGCCGATGAGCTTCACTTGTCACGTGCAATGGTCTTTGCCATAGAAGAGATTAACAACAGCACAGAGCTGCTGCCAGGAATCAGGCTTGGGTATCAAATCTATGACTCATGCGCCTCAGTGTCCATGACAGTGCACTTGGCATTTCAGTTTTTAAATGGCTTGGACCCTGTGTTTTACACTGGCAAAGACTGCTTCCAATCTGGTATGGTGATGGCTGTTGTTGGTGAGTCTGGGTCGACGCCATCAATCAGCATGTCACGAGTCATCAGTCCCTTTAACATTTCTCAAGTAAATATTTTGACTTTCTATCAATCTTATAGGATTGCATCGTCTTCTTTTACTTTAAGTATATATATTTATGTATGTGTGTATATTGTACATGTATGTATAACATTGTAGGAATACAGGTGAAAGCCAGAAATTACAATTTCTTTCTGATTATTCTTTTGGGATTGTGGAGGTCAGGTTAATGCCATAGCAACCTTTTTGTTGTTTTCCTTCCACAGTTTTCTGGTGGTGGTGGTGGGGGGTGTACTGCTCTTTTTTAGTAGGCTACTGCTGCATGCTTAATAACAAACATTTACATTTCTGCTACATCTCAAAGTAGTATGCACATGAAAATCAGGAGCCAATATTTCCCAGTGAAACACAACGTGAATAAATTACTAAAGTTGTGCCAGATAGGTGTATATGACTATGATATCACAGAGCTCACTCAGTTGACACTAAACTTAAAATTGCATTTGTAAGCTTGATTTTGTAGACAGATAGAAATATTAACAGCACCTGTATTAAAACACTCGTCTAACAATCTAGGTTTACTATGAAATGTGACTTTATATTTATGTGCTTAACTCTGAATGAAACATTTCTTTATTAAACAATTACACACATAAATAATAAATAATTCAGCAACTGGCATGTAAATTACAAAGAGCTCAACAGAAAAATGTAAATATTTCATTAAATTAACATCTGAAAATGAATGTCTTTGTTACGTTCACTGAATGTGGGCATTTTGGCTTGCTGTTGGAATATTAACTATTTCCAAACCTCTGATCTGCTATGATTAATTTTTGTTCATTAAATATTTTTTGGTGTTTTTCTCTGGCTTAAACAATATGATAAAACATTTTGGGGCAAATATACACATCATTAGTCCAAAGCTGGAGGCCAGAATGGCAAATATCTCCACAACCACAGTGAATTTCCCAGGAGAGCTGACATATGCTGGGATAAAGGTGATCCACACTGCACAGAATATCAGCATGCTGAAGGTGATGAGTTTAGCTTCATTAAAATTATCAGGTAATTTCCGTGCTAAGACAGCTAAGACAAAGCAAAATGAAGCAAGTAAGCCTATATACCCGAGCACAGCCCAGAAGCCAACAGCTGAACCCAAAGCACATTCCAGTATGATTTTCTCCTTGTATGTGATTAGATTTTTCATAGGAAAGGGAGGGCTAAGTACCAGCCAAATAGTACATATAAATACTTGAATAAAGGTGAAACACATGACAGTCATTCTCTGCTGTGGAGGACCAAACCATTTCATCACATTACTACCTGGAAGTGTAGCTTTGAAAGCCATTAAAACCACTATAGTTTTTCCAAGTAAACAGGAGATACAGAGAACAAAGGTGATGCCAAATGAAGTGTGACGCAGCATGCAGGACCACTCAGATGGTGCTCCAATGAAAGTTAATGAACATAAGAAACACAGAGTCAGAGAGATGAGCAGCAGGAAGCTCAGCTCAGAGTTGTTGGCTCTGACAACTGGAGTTGTCCTGTGATGAAAGAATATAGCTGCAGTTATGATGGCCAGACAGGCACCAACAGCTGAGACTGTAGCCAGGATGATTCCCAGGATGTCTTGAAAGGAAAGAAATTCTACAGGCTTAGGAACACAAGTGTCTCTCTTTGCATTAGGCCAGAATTCCTTGTAGCAGGGTAAACAATCAGCTGAGTCTGAATGAAAGAAACAAACAAGAAAAACAATGAGAAATGGGTTTATTCAGGGTTATAGATATGAACAATAAACATAATTTTATTTTACCTGTAGTATTACTAATCTCTCCCTCAGGACACAGTATACAGTCATAGCAGCAGATGGGTTTTCCTTTCTGCAGCACTTTACGGGTTCCTGGAGGGCAGCTGTTAGTGCACACTGACACCGGCACCTGTTGAAGACATGAAGGTGAAAAAATAAATATCAATATTCGGTACGCAGCAGTAATTAATCTATGCTCCAATGTTTAATCAGTCAGATTATTGTCTTTGGACTGATTACTTTTGCACTATCCTCCATCCAGGTTATGTTTCTATTAATTCTGAACTCCTGGCCCACTGGCAGTGATGCATCATACAGCCCAACAGTTACTATCTCAGTGATGCCACTTTCAGTTTTTTGCCAATTAACCAGCTCATAAACAGCCACAGGATCCCCATTAGCATTAAATGACACATCATATCCATTCTTGGAAAAATTTACTTTCTTTAACTGAGTTAAAACCTGTAAGAATTAATTAAGACAGAAAGGGACAAGAGAGAAAGAAAAAAAGGTACAATATTTTAATAACTAATATTACATTTTCATCCAAGTGATATTAGAGATGATGAAAGACATTGGCATTAACAGATTTATTTAGTCTGACCTGGCTGGGCTCTATCTTCATTAGTTTGTCACACTTAGCTGTGGCATTTGTCCCCTGACACACTGCATTATGGATGGCGTGTGCTATTGCATACACAGCCTTGTACACCATGTTACTAATTCTGAGCTGAGATGTGTCCGTGTACTGGCTTTGGAGATTCTGTATGTCTTCAGTTCCATCACATACCTTCTTGTCTGCAGGACCACCTAAAATACAAAAAGGCAGACTAGATTTTTTCAAAGGTGAAATTTAAACTAGATTTTAGACATATTCCTTTTGATAAATCTGAAAAATTTTGCTGAGGTAAAAGGATAAAAAAATATAAATTTAAAATTTGTAACATGTAAACTAAGTATCCCGTACTTGACCTCAGAGGTCATTAAATCAAGTGCGTCAACTTAAAATCAAGAAAACCTTACTTTTCTTCAGTCTACAGTTGAATGCATCCTCCCAGAACTCTGTAAACACTGGGGAAGCAACAACTTCAGAGAATGAGAGATTCAGCAGGAAGTCTCTGAAACCTGGGATTACAGACTTTGGAATCCCAAATCCGATGGCCCCGGCACAGAAAGTGAACCTTGTTAATTCTGTGTTGGTCACCCATGATTCACTGCCTATCCACTGGCGAGGTGGGGAAGGCCCACGTGATAGCTCCTCCAACAGGATCTTCATGTCTCCAAAAGATGCAAATGCCACAACAACCACAGCTGTAGACCTTGAGAAACAATATGATGTATTTGAACATTTTTTTTAACATCATGAATGGTTAATTTTTTAAAAAAGAAAGAAGCTAATTTCACACAGCATGTGCGATATAGAAACCTGCGGATAACATCTGCTACTGTCTGAATCCTGCTCTGTGGCTGAGTCCGATAGAAAGACATAGAATATTCCACACAGATCCCCTCTCTCTGTGCTGCTTCTAGAAAAGATGCCATGCCATTGTTTCCATAATCTGAATCTGACCGGACAGCACCTATCCAAGTCCAGCCAAAGTGTTTTATCAGCTTGGCTAGAGCTTCAGCTTGGAACTGGTCACTGGGGATTGTTCTGAAAAAACTTGGATACTGCTGCTTATCAGACAAACATGCACATGTGGCAAAGTGGCTCACCTAAAGCAAAAGAATAACACAGTGTGACTCTGAAACAATACACAATCAAATATCACGTACATGCATATTTTAAATAGAAAATGTGGCAGAAATTCAAAATACTTACTAGAGGAATATTAAAGGGACTGATGAGCCGTGAGATGCTGATGGATGGTGTAGACCCAGAGTCACCAATAACAGCCACCACCATACCAGATATAGAGCAATTGTTACCAGTGTAAAACACAGGGTCAAAGCTATTTAAAAACTGAAATGCCACATGAACTGCCACAGGCACTGATGCACATGAGTCATAGATCTGATACCCAAGCCTGATTCCAGGCAGCAGGTCCATGCTGTGGTTAATCTCTTCTATGGCAAAGACCATTGCACGTGAAAAGTGCAGCCCACGGGTATCAATGCTGCAAAACAATTGTGCCACTGTTTAGATTACAAAGATTCAGATCAAAGAATGACTGCAGTTGATCTGTGGATCAAATGTATAGTGGACAGTTTTCTGAGCAGTTAAATCTAGTACCCAATATTAGAAATAATATAAAAAACAAACAAACTATAAAGTTTTTAAATTTCTTAGTTGATATTTATAAAACTGTTGCTTAATACACTAAAATGTATGTAAACATATAAACACAGCAAAACTTAAAATGACTTTAAAAACTATAAATTTATCAGCATTTTTGTAAAACTTTTCTGTTTGTTTTCAGCAGAACACAAAGTCGATTCAGCAACATTAAATGTCATACAAATCAAAATATGCTTTTATCACCACATCTCCCTTTTACTGACCTCCCTTTGCACATCACAGACGCAGGCATGCTGGTGTAGTTATTGTAAATTGTGTTCATGTAGGCATGAAGGGCGAAAGATCCCCCGATGATAAAATCTCCATCTGTTGAGAACGCAGGTAAACGAGTGCTACCCTGCAGCTTACAATTTACAAATGAAGTCACAGTACCAGCACCTGTGAAACTAGTACTTTGATTCAGACAGTCTAGGCACACAGCTAAGGCAACAGCTGAGTTCAGTTGAAATAAATACACAGCCAGTACCAGACTAATTATAAGACCTGCTATCCCCATCCCTGCCTGATGTCAAGTGTCTGTGCATGTGCATAAGGAAGTTTTCACTGGTTTATATAGGTATTGAGACAAAGGCTTTTTTTTTAATCCATTTATTTTTCCTTCAAGAGGATATTGCCTTATCCAGAAGTCTTTAAGTCGAAAGCATAATTTCTACTGTTATCAATGACCATGGTCTCCTCTCGGAAGCTTTCCAGAGGGATTTTATATTAAAACTAAAAAGTGCAATATGGAAATAGTGGGATAACAATATGGAAATTAGAGGAAACAATAAGCTATTACAACTTAATTTTGTGTAATTACTAAGGTGTTATTCAAGTGGTAGCTTAGTAACTTCATTAGAGTTTAAGGAATATTAGACTGAAATTTAAATAGTGGGGTAATAACTAGGCGTGACAAATGGGAAACAAAAGTAACAATGCCTATAAAGCAAAAACAGTTATTATAGGAGTGTAGCAATTTTCATAATTTTGGTAACAATGTAATAACCTGTCTACTATAAAATCATAATTTCTGTGTAATATTTGAAAGTAAATATTTTTAAATTAGTTATAGTAATTTGGTAGTAACCTAATTTTATACCTCAAATTTATACTACAACAGAAAAAAACATGAAAGACACAATGCAATGAGCCTAATACACATTCCAGTATGATTTTCTAATGTATGTACTTAGGTTTTTTTTTATTAGGAAGGGAGGACTAAGTACCAACCAAATAGTACATATTAAAACTTGAACAAAGGTGAAAGACACAACAGTCATTCTCTGCTGTGGAGGACCAAACCATTTAATCACATTACTCCCTGCAAGTGTAGCTTTAAAAGCCATTAAAACCATTATAGTTTTTCCAAGTACACAGGAGACACAGGGTACAAAGGTGACGCCAAACGCAGCACGTAGGACCACTCAGATAGTTAAAGTTAATGAACATAAGAAACACAGAGTCAGGGAGATGAGCAAGAGGACACTCAGTGCAGAGTTGTTGGCCTTGACATTTGAAGTTGTCCTGTGAGGAACGAATACCGCTGCATTGATAATGCCCAGGCTGACACCAAGAACAGAAGTGGTAGTTTTTTCAGGACAAAATATAATCTGTCAGCAGTCCACTCACCAGCGGCCTGTTACAGATTCTTGGGGCGCGTCCGGGATCGGCTCTTGATATTGATCATGAGCTAATCCTACAGTCTACATTATCTGTGACTGGTAAAGCCGGTGGTTTGACGCTCATTGCCAGATGGTGAGCTGGTGACGAATCGAGTGAAGAGCTGTTCCTGAGAGTCATCTGCTACAGGAGACTGTGGAAGATGTCAACATGGCAGACCACGAAAGGAAGAGCCTGGTGTGGGACATCAGGAAGATCCTGCTCTCGCTGTCATCCAACGAACTTTTCAAGATTGCCTCTGCTGTTGGCCCCGTTTCAGACAAGAATGCTGCAGAACTTTCCAGTGGAGACGCAGAAGGATGCTTCGAGTACATCCACGCCTTCATGTACAGTAAGAACTTGCTAGATTCTGAGGATAGGGGCATGGGAGAACTGCTAGCCCTGAAAGATATTGTTGATAAGGTTTTTCAATCTCAAAGTCGTGTGATCCTACCTGTTGAGTCAAATGTAAAGCCAGTGTCAACATTTGACACCGCTCCACCTATTGAGTCAGCCCAATCAGCTACAACTGATGTGCCATTAACCAATGTAATGAATGCTCCCACTTCTGTAACAACAAATGCTCAGTTAGCCACTGACATAAATGATGTTACTTGTAATGTGTCACCAGAGCATGTCCAAAGAATGCTATTAGAAAATACCGTGGAAAGAAAAATACTTACCTCATCTTGACATTCGTCCACTGACTGAGTTAATTGAACTCACGGAGGACAAAAAGACATTAGAAGTGTATGCGGTGAGTGGAGAATGAATTCCCTTCCATGGCTGGGTCATCATAACTGTGAACTTATCAAGTAATGAAAACCCAGACTTATCAATCAGCGTGCCCTTCCTGGTGAGCTCATTACCATTAGAGGTGCCACTTTTGGGATTCAATGTGATAGAAGTGGTGATTCAGAGAAAACCAGAAAGGTTAGCTAATGCTCCCACATTAACTCACTTACTTGGTGGAGCAATGCCCATCCCTAGTGACACAGCACAGACCATTGTACATTTTGTACAGACCAAGAAAACTGTTTCAGCTCATGGACGCTTGAGAATAGGTCAAAAAGAAAAAGTCATCCCAGCTGGGAGCGTAACTTGGATAAAATGTAAAGTACCACCCCAGCTTGACCCTTGTGATTCATTGGTATTTTTTAAGCCTCAGGAAAGCTGCCCACAGCTACAGCAACTAGGCATAGGTGAGGGCCTCTTAGAAATTCAGATAAGGAAAACTCCTCATGTGAACCTACCACTGGGAAACCAAGCAAAACATGACATCATTCTACCTCGAAAATCTTTGATTGGCAGTATCCAACCCATTAAAAAAATTGCTCAAACTGACTCAATCTCAAACAGAGACACAAAGATTCAGAGTGTTACCACTCCCCTGCCTACTTCAAACTGTCCACCGACTACTTTGGCATCGACCAGTTGATGTAAAACACCTTACAGAGGAGCAGCAAGGAGTTGTGAAAAAAATGTTGTATGAGGAGTCAGCTGCTTTTGCAAAGCATGACAATGATATTGGCTGCATTCCTAGTCTACAGATGTCACTAAACCTTAAAGATGATATTCCTGTACAAAAAGCCTACAGCTCTGATGGGTTCAAAATCATTCTAATTAACAAAGAACAGAGACACCAACAGCCCTTCAGTTTTTACTTGCGCAAGGAGGAAATCCCATCCTCTGAGCTCAGTCTCCCGGCCTAAGGGACGCGGCCGTTCACTGGGCAGAGAGGAAGCGGTCTCCCTCTGGGACAACCCCCTTGTTCCGCTTTTATTACAGACCTTCACAATAAAAGCCTGGAGGATATGCACAAATGTATTTCCTGTACACTTCAAAATAAAACAACAGTATAAAACTCATGAAAACAGAAGATATGATAATTCAATGTAAACAGAAGAAAGTTTACAGAATAATCCTAACAGCTCAGTCCCAAAGCCATTAATTAATGAAGTAAAAGAGTACATTCAGGACCTTTTGGCAAAAGGCTGGATCATCAAATCAAAGTCTCCTTACGCTGCACCTGTTGTGTGTGTCCGCAAAAGGGATGGCACATTACGCCTTTGCATTGACTATCACCTACTGAACCAAAAACGTCCCTGATAGGCACCCACTGCCTCAAATCCAAGATCTGATTCCTGGTTCAGTATTCTTGATCAAGGAAAGGCATACCACCAGGGATTTATGGCAGAAGGTTCAAGGCACCTCACAGCCTTCGTAACCCCCTGGGGGTTATATGAGTGGGTTAGAATAACCTTTGGCCTCTCCAATGCTTCTGCAGCCTTTCAAATGAGTATGGAAGAGATGTTGGATTCATTCAGGGATGAATGCTGCATCCCCTACTTGAATGATATTCTCTGCTATACTAAGACTTTTGAGGAGCATGTTGAGGGTGTCTGCAAAGTCTTAAAAGCACTCCAACATCATGGTGTGAAACTGAGACCTGAGAAGTGCGAACTGTTTCGCAGGAAGGTGAGATATTTGGGCCACCTTGTATCTACAGAGGGTGTGCAGATTGATCCAAAGGACCTAGAGGATGTGCAGTCACTCACGGTCAAAACACCTCGGACTGTTGGCGATGTGAGACGGCTCCTGGGCTTCCTCAGCTATTATCGTAGCTACATCCAGGACTTCTCATGCATAGCAAAGCATGTGTATGAACTTCTCCAAGCTAAGCCTGGCATGACACTAGCACAGTCTCACCAAAAGAAACCCAAAAGTAACCAGTTACCTTCCAGTACACCTGTGGATTGGACTGGTGAACACCAGGGGGTGCTGGAGCAGCTTGTCGGCATGCTCACCCATCCTTCAGTCTTGGCCTACCCAGACTTCAACTTACCTTTCTTGCTGCACATAGACACCTCTGAACAGGGCCTTAGTGCTGTACTCTATCAGCTGCAGGATGGTAGGTTGAGGGTTATTGGGTATGGCTCCCGGACATTGTCACAGGCAGAGAAAAACTATCGCCTGCACAGTGGAAAGTTAGAATTCCTGGCTCTTAAGTGGGCAGTGTTTGAAAAATTTAGAGACTATTTGTATTAAGCGCCACACTTCACCATTTACACTGACAATAACCCGCTTACTTATGTGATGAGCACTGTTAAGCTCAATGCTGTCGGGTATTGCTGGGCTGGGAAGTTGTCAGAATTCCAGTTTGAGATCAAATATAGACCAGGAAAAGCAAACTGAGATGCTGAAACGTTGTCCCGCATGCCTCTTGACATTGACAAGTATGTGACAGAGTGCACTGAGGAGTTGACTTATGATGTGGTGCGAGCCACATGGGGTGGCGCTGAAGCAGCCCGGGAACAGGATGTAGCTTGGGCTGCTGCCCTGGCTGTAACCGCTAACCCAAGACAAGGACCACCAATGTCACTTCCATCCATCAGCAGTGAGGATTTGGCCAAGGCCCAAAGGGAAGATCCAGCAGTGGGAGAAGTCATCCAGCTAAAAGAGACCAATGGTGTAATGACAAATGAGATACGACAAACAGTAAGCAGATCAGCCAGGAGACTTCTTCATGAATGGAGCAAACTGTATCTTGACAATGGACTTCTGTACAGACGGACAAGTGAAAGGCAGCAATTTGTCCTCCCAGCTAGATACAAGGTCATAGTATTAAAGTACCTCCATGACGACATGGGACACAATGGTACAGAACGAGTACTGTCCCTAGTTAGGGAGAGGTTCTACTGGTGATTTATGAAACAGGAAGTTGAGGAATATGTCACAAAGAAAAATGTCCCTGCATAAAGCAGAAAAAACCCGCTGGACATGTCTGTGCTGCTATGGGCACAATTAGTTCAAACTCACCTTTAGACCTTGTATGCATAGACTATGTCCACCTAGAACCCAGCTGAGGTGGATATGAATATATCCTGGTCGTAGTGGATCATTTCACAAGGTTTGCTCAAGCATACCCAATCAAAAATAAGTCAGGAAGGACCGCAGCTGAGCGCATCTTTTTGACTTCATTCAGCGTTCTGGGTATCCTGGCAAGCTGCATCATGACCAGGGTCGTAAATTTGAAAATGAGCTCTTTAGGACTCTAAGAGATAAAGCTGGTATCTGGACATTCGAGGACCACACCGTATCATCCCCAATATAACCCTGCTGAGAGATTTAACCGAAGTCTCTTGCAGATGCTTAGGACACTTGGTGACAAAGAAAAAGAACGTTGGAAAGATCACCTTCAACAAGCAGTGCACGCCTATAACTGTACGCGAACATGAGTCAGCTGGGTATTCTCCTTATTTTTTGATGTATGGGCATCACCCCCGTCTACCAATAAATTTGTTGTTTGGCCTGATTGGGAGAAAAAAAACTCACAGGAGCTATGCTGAAAAATGGGCAGAAAAGATGACTGAAGCGTACAAGATTGCTTGTGAGAACAGTAGACTATCCAGTGAACAAAGCAAATCATATTATGACAAAAAAACTCAGAGGTGTCATCTTGCATCCTGGGGACAGGGTCCTCATTAGAAATTTTAGTGAGATAGGGGGGTCCGGGAAACTTAGATCATACTGGGAAAGAAGTATCTATGTAGTCGAAGAACAGGCAGCTGAAAACCCTGTGTATGTAGTGTACAGAGAGGCAGGAGACAGACAGAAGACCCGAGTGCTCCACCGTAACTTGTTACTACTTGTGAATGACTTACCAGTTGAGACTCCACCAAATATCCCTGGGCCTACACCCAGGGGACGAACAAAAAGAAACACTCAGTCACATGACAGAGAAATGAGGGGACAGTCGGAAGCAAGCGAATCAGACTCTGAAGGCAGTAGTGAAACATTTTGGTTGAGGATTCCTGTGAGAGAGAGGGAGTCTACTGAGAGGAAGACTTACCAAAGTATGCCTACTCCAGCTCAGACAAACTCATTCCCTGCAGAAGCAAACAGACATGTACAAGTACCTGTATGGGAAAGAAACCACACTAATACGCCGATCAGCCAGGAACAAGTCAGTCTGGGAGACAACTTTTCAGAAACATTTTCACTACGTGACTCAGCCCCATTAGAAGGTGCAGAGGATGAATCCTTACTTCCAAGTGAAGAAAAAGGACCTATACATCCTTCTCCACTACACCCACCTGGAGGCATAAGAAGGTCAACTAGGGAGAGGAGGCCTAGGCAGATGCTCAAATACCAGACTCTGGGTGAACCTTCTTTTCAGTCTCTACCCCACAGTTGCAATGCTTTCCCCACCCTACATGCCACCACCAGGGATGGTTTCCCCCTATATTCCAGGACTCACTGGCTTCACACCTTACCTCCCATATACTTATGTGCCTCACACATATAACACACCCTTGCTTCATTAAATTTTGTTGTTGTTTGAAAAATGTTTGAAGAAAAATAAGGTTTTAAATGTCAGGAGCCATTCTTATTTTGTCAGGGAGTGTGTGACGCACCGCAATGTGTGGTCACATTATGTGGTTTAATTTGGTGATATTTTGTGAATTTTGGTTGTAATTTTATTAAATTAGGATCCTAGTTTTCTGATTTCTGTTTAAAGATAAATGGAGTACTATCCTGAGTTACACCACAAGGGGGAACCTCCACCCTAGTGAGTGTGGCTTCCGCTTCGGAAGGAAACACACTGCTGTCAGCCATCTCATGATTTTCCTGTTTTTTCTGGACAAAATATAATCTGTCGGCAGTCCACTCACCAGAGGCCTGTTACACATATGTCAGGAATACTAGGGTTAAAGTAATGTAATCTAGCCAAAGTGATATATTGCCTAGTTAACCATTTGTATTGTAATAATTTGGAGTTTGTATTGGCAAATCGAGTATGAACTGAAGTGCAAGCCTCTGACAACTCCTCGCCTGATATAGTTTTTCCCAAATCTGTTCCTCATGCTTGTAGAATACTGATCGAAGATTCTTTACATGTCATGTAATACTGCAGCGGGCAAGGAAGAGGACCCCAGTGCAGGATACGCCAGGCAGAAAGCTTAACTTAAATTAAAGCTTTATTTTGTCAGGTGCAAAACAGAAGGCAAAAACATAAATCCGGAGCAGGTAGCACACAGCGGGACAGAAAGCAGCATAGGTCAAAACAAAGAAAACAATGACGAGGACGCAACAACAGGCAGAGAAAACACAGAACTTAAATACACAAAAGGGCTGATGAGGGGAGTGGAAACAGCTGGGAACACAGGTGAACCAAATTACACTAACGAGACAAGGGGAAGCAAAACTGAACACAACACACAGGGACCAGACAACTATCAAAATAAAACAGGAAGTCAGATGGGGAACAAAGATGCAGACTGGACACTGAACACGTGGAAACACAAAGAACTAGAAGATCAAAACATAACCAACCCCACAACAAAAGAAACCCAGAACAGACAAAATAAAGCAAACGCAAAACACCCAGGGTCAAAAGGACCCAGGACCATGACATTACATTTGTCAGCAAACAATGAGTAAAATAGAGACACCTGTCCTCCATCATATAGGTGGTTTATAGTGATGTCTTCTAATGAAGGCAAAGAGGGTAGATCAAGATTATTTTGCTGCTTGGACAAGATGAAACTGTGCACCTGAAGATATTTGTAAAAATGTTTTTTAAGAATATCATATATATTTTTAAGTTCTTGAAATGACATAAATACCTTCCCTGTATAGAGATCAGACACCTTAGCTATATCTTTGGTAAACCAGAGCTTAAAACCTGGGTCTGCTCTACCTGGTCAAAAATCAGTGTTGCCAAAAATGGGTGAGAATTGGGATAATTGTTGTTTTCACTCCAAATAATCAAGTGCTTTTTGTCAGATCACCAATGTATTTTTAAGAAGAGTTTTTTTTTTCTCCTGTTCCAGTCTGGAGTTGCCCTCGGTGAGAGGCGGTGAGCTAGGGTGGGTATCCCCTTGGAGTCCCTGGGCACGGTGCTTGAGAGTGCTCCATCCGGTGACTCCATCATCTTGCTGGGAGACTTCAACGCTCACGTGTGCAATGACAGTGAGATCTGGAGGGGGGTGATTGGGAGGAAGGCCTACCCGATCTGAGCCCGAATGGTGTCTTGTTATTGGACTTCTGGGCAAACCACAATTTGTCCATAATGAACACCATGTTTGAACATAAGGATGCGAACATATATTGCCACTCTATCCTGTCAAAGGCCTTTTCCGCATCCAGTGAGAGCAAAGCACTGTCAGGATTATCAGGTTTTTCAAAAATTACATTGAGCACCCTTCTGATGTTATGAAACCCGTTTTGATCAGGGTGGACTATTTTGAGTAAGAGTGGCTCCCGTTTCTTGGCTAACACTTTGCGCAGAATTTTAACATCATTATTAATAAAAGAGAACAGCCTATATGAGCCACATTGGGTGACGGGTTTACCTGGTTTCCGGAGTAGAGATATTGTCGCTGTGTTCAGTGAGGGTGGGAAAAACCCTTTTTTAAAAACTTCTTGGTACATGTCAAGCATTGGTGGTCCAAAAATTATGATTTTATAGTAGACAAATTATCATACTGGTACCAAAATATAAAAATTGCTATACTCCTATAATTACTGTTTTTGAGTCATAGGCATTGTTACTTTTGTTTCCCATTTGTGGCCCCTAGTTATTATCCCACTATTTAAATTTCAGTCTAATATTTCTTAAACTTGAATAAAGTTGATGCTAAGCTACCACTTGTGTAACACCTTGGTAATTACATAAAATTAAATTGTATTAGCTTATTAGTTCCTCTTATTTCCACATTGTTATCATATTATTCGCATATTTGTATTGAATTGTAATATAAAATCCCCCTGGAATGTTTAGAAGAGGCAAACACAGTCATTGATAACAGTAGAAATTATTCTTAAGATTTAAAGACCACTGGAAATGGGGCATATACGCCTGATGGAAAAATAAATAAATAAATAAAGTAATAATAATAATAATAATAATGTAAAAACAGCTGTTGTCTAAACACCTATATAAACCAGTGAAAACTTCCTTATGCACGACACACAGACACCTGACATCAGGCAGGGATGGGGATAGCAGATCTTATAATTAGTCTGGTACTGGCTGTGTATTTATTTCAACTGAACTCAGCTGTTGCCTTAGCTGTGTGCCTAGACTGTCTGAATCAAAGTACTAGTTTCACAGGTGCTGGTACTGTGACTTCATTTGTAAATTGTAAGCTGCAGGGTAGCACTCGTTTACCTGCGTTCTCAACAGATGGAGATTTTATCATCGGGGGATCTTTCGCCCTTCATGCCTACATGAACACAATTTACAATAACTACACCAGCATGCCTGCCTCTGTGAAGTGCAAAGGGAGGTCAGTAAAAGGGAGATGTGGTGATAAACGCATATTTTGATATGTATGACATTTAATGGTGCTGAACCGACTTTGTATTCTGCCGAAAACAAACAAAAAAGTTTTACAAAAATGCTGATAAATTTATAGTTTTTAAAGTCATTTTAAGTTTTGCTGTGTTTTTGCAACATATAGTGTATTAAGCAACAGGTTCTAAAAATATCAATCTAGAAATTAAAAGGCTTTATAGGTTGTTGGTTTTTTTTCTATTATTTAGTACTGATTTTTTATTCTAATATTTGGTACTAGATTCAACTAGTCAGGTAACTTTTCAATATACATATGATCCACAGATCAATTGCAGTCATTCTTTGACAATGGTCCAAATGTGCAAATCTTTCCTATTATGTTTTCTTTTGAAATTAAATCTGACCTGAACCTTTGTAATCTAAACAGTGGCACATTTGTTTTGCAGGATTGATACCCGTGAGCTGCGCTTTTCACGTGCAATGGTCTTTGCCATTGAAGAGATTAACCACAGCATGGACCTGCTGCCTGGAATCAGGCTTGGGTATCAGATCTATGACTCATGTGCATCAGTGCCTGTGGCAGTTCATGTGGCATTTCAGTTTTTAAATAGCTTCTGACCCTGTGTTTTACACTGGTAACAATTGCTCTCAATCTGGTATGGTGGTAGCTGTTATTGGTGACTCTGGGTCTACACCATCCATCAGCATCTCACGGCTCATCAGTCCCTTAAACATTCCTCTAGTAAGTATTTTGAATTTCTGCCACATTTTCTATTTAAAATATGCATGTACGTGATATTTGATTGTGTAGTTGTTTCAGAGTCACACTGTGTTATTCTTTTGCTTTAGGTGAGCCACTTTGCCACATGTGCATGTTTGTCTGACAAACAGCAGTATCCAAGTTTTTTCAGAACAATCCCCAGTGACCAGTTCCAAGCTGCTGCTCTAGCCAAGCTGATAAAACACTTTGGCTGGACTTGGATAGGTGCTGTCCGGTCAGATTCAGATTATGGAAACAATGGCATGGCATCTTTTCTAGAAGCAGCACAGAGAGAGGGGATCTGTGTGGAATATTCTATGTCTTTCTATCGGACTCAGCCACAGAGCAGGATTCAGACAGTAGCAGATGTTATCCGCAGGTTTCTATATCGCACATGCTGTGTGAAATTAGCTTCTTTCTTTTTTAAAAAATTAACCATTTCATGAGACAGTTAAAAAAATGTTCAAATACATCATATTGTTTCTTAAGGTCTAAAGCTGTGGTTGTTGTGGCATTTGCATCTTTTGGAGACATGAAGATCCTGTTGGAGGAGCTATCACGTGGGCCTTCCCCACCTCGCCAGTGGATAGGCAGTGAATCATGGGTAACCAACACAGACTTAACAAGGTTCACTTTCTGTGCCGGGGCCATCGGATTTGGGATTCCAAAGTCTGTAATCCCAGGTTTCAGAGACTTCCTGCTGAATCTCTCATTCTCTGAAGTTGTTGCTTCCCCAGTGTTTACAGAGTTCTGGGAGGATGCATTCAACTGTAGACTGAAGAAAAGTAAGGTTTTCTTGATTTTAAGTTGACACACTTGATTTAATGACTTCTGAGGTCAAGTACGGGTTACTTAGTTTACATGTTACAAATTTTACATATATATTTTTTTATTCTTTTACCTCAGCAAAATTTTTCAGATTTATCAAAAGGAATATGTCTAAAATCTAGTTTAAATTTCACCTTTGAAAAAATCTAGTCTGCCTTTTTGTATTTTAGGTGGTCCTGCAGACAAGAAGGTATGTGATGGAACTGAAGACATACACAATCTCCAAAGCCAGTACACTGACACATCTCAGCTCAGAATTAGTAACATGGTGTACAAGGCTGTGTATGCAATAGCACACGCCATCCATAATGCAGTGTGTCAGGGGACAAATGCCACAGCTAAGTGTGACAAACTAATGAAGATAGAGCCCAGCCAGGTCAGACTAAATAAATCTGTTAATGCCAATGTCTTTCATCATCTCTAATATCACTTGGATGAAAATGTAATATTAGTTATTAAAATATTGTACCTTTTTTCTTTCTCTCTTGTCCCTTTCTGTCTTAATTAATTCTTACAGGTTTTAACTCAGTTAAAGAAAGTAAATTTTTCCAAGAATGGATATGATGTGTCATTTAATGCTAATGGGGATCCTGTGGCTGTTTATGAGCTGGTTAATTGGCAAAAAACTGAAAGTGGCATCACTGAGATAGTAACTGTTGGGCTGTATGATGCATCACTGCCAGTGGGCCAGGAGTTCAGAATTAATAAAAACATAACCTGGATGGAGGATAGTGCAAAAGTAATCAGTCCAAAGACAATAATCTGACTGATTAAACATTGGAGCATAGATTAATTACTGCTGCGTACCGAATATTGATATTTATTTTTTCACCTTCATGTCTTCAACAGGTGCCGGTGTCAGTGTGCACTAACAGCTGCCCTCCAGGAACCCGTAAAGTGCTGCAGAAAGGAAAACCCATCTGCTGCTATGACTGTATACTGTGTCCTGAGGGAGAGATTAGTAATACTACAGGTAAAATAAAATTATGTTTATTGTTCATATCTATAACCCTGAATAAACCCATTTCTCATTGTTTTTCTTGTTTGTTTCTTTCATTCAGATTCAGCTGATTGTTTACCCTGCTACAAGGAATTCTGGCCTAATGCAAAGAGAGACACTTGTGTTCCTAAGCCTGTAGAATTTCTTTCCTTTCAAGACATCCTGGGAATCATCCTGGCTACATTCTCAGCTGTTGGTGCCTGTCTGGCCATCATAACAGCAGCTATATTCTTTCGTCACAGGACAACTCCAGTTGTCAGAGCCAACAACTCTGAGCTGAGCTTCCTGCTGCTCATCTCCCTGACTCTGTGTTTCTTATGTTCATTAACTTTCATTGGAGCACCATCTGAGTGGTCCTGCAAGCTGCGTCACACTTCATTTGGCATCACCTTTGTTCTCTGTATCTCCTGTTTACTTGGAAAAACTATAGTGGTTTTAATGGCTTTCAAAGCTACACTTCCAGGTAGTAATGTGATGAAATGGTTTGGTCCTCCACAGCAAAGAATGACTGTCATGTGTTTCACCTTTATTCAAATATTTATATGTACTATTTGGCTGGTACTTAGCCCTCCCTTTCCTATGAAAAATCTAATCACATACAAGGAGAAAGATCATACTGGAATGTGCTTTGGGTTCAGCTGTTGGCTTCTGGGC
>JAMQGT020014050.1:0-87856 GCA_024447675.2 Pterophyllum scalare
TCACTAATCCAGGGAGTTGGAATTCCAGAGAGAACGAGTTATATCCAAGAGGTTCAGACAGGTAACTGGAAGAAGTAGAGAGACCTAGAGCTTGCTGACAAACAAAAATACTTGATACAGGAACAGAGTTGACTTAAGCTTCACCATGGTGGTGAAGACTTTCTGGCAACAAAGTAAGGCAACCTCCAGCTTGTGTCATGGTCCGGGGCCGGTGGCCCAGTGTTTTTTGTTCCATGGTTTGTGTTCTCTTTTGTATTTCTGTTTATCTTCTGGTCCCTGGTGTTTCCCTGTGTCATGTTCTGCGTGTTCCTGGTCCTGTCCCTTCCTGTTTTATTTTGATAGTCTTGTGTTCCCTAGGTCTTGTGTTTGGCTTTGCTTCCCCCGTCGTTTATTTAATTTGTTTCACCTGCTGTGCCCTGCTGTTTCCCCTTGCCCTAATTTCCTATTGTGTATTTAAGCCCTCAGTTTTCTTCCGTTCCTTGTCGTGTCATACGTCGTGGTTAGTTCCCTGCTGTGGTTCGCTGCAGTGTTTCCTGGTCTCCCCCGGTCTCCCCCTAACCTGTGTATTTCCTAGGGGGGAGTTCATGTGTGCTTTTGGTGACCCTCCTGTTCATAAACGTGTGTTCCCGGAGCTCTGCATTTGGGGTCCTACCTCCTTCCTCTCCCGCACTGCAGCTCTCCCGACGTGACAGCTTGTGTGTGATGAGCTGATCGGAAGCAGGTGCAAGAAGGACAAACCAAACTGGAGACTCCGCCCAAGGGCGGATCAAGCGCCTGAAGCCAGCCCCACCATTTGACCTGCAACTGATAACAGAGAAGTTAAACACAGTCTGAAATCCTCCTGGCACACCATGCCTCCAAGAGTCCTTTAAGGATGCTCCCTATCTGGATGCTGCCTCTAAAATTTTGAGATAAATGATGGGTCATTAATAAAAGAGTGAGGGATCCAGGACCGCCTTTTAGGACCACATCCCTCCAAGTCTTATAGATACTTTACACCTCTACCCTGCTGCTGGACATCCAGGAGATTATATACTTTCTCCATCTACAGTCCGGGGAGGTGGGAGGTGAATTGGCTGGTGCACACAGAAGACTGTTTGGTTTGATTAATGAAACATGGAATGTATGGTGAATCTTCATGGTTGAGGGAAGTGAGTACTCCAGATGGATGGATTTGTGGAAGCTACGCACCTTCAGGCTGCCTCCAGTTCCTGATTTAGCCTGATAGAAAATAGTGGCTTCATGCAGAGGTGATGCATGACAGGTGGTGCTTGCTTTTAATGGTCATCAGATTTAGCTCCCAATAGTCAATGTAAGGTCTTAACGTCTTTTCCTCTTTATCCACAAAAAATAATCTGGCACCTACTGGGGAAGAAGATGGATGGATGATGCCAGTGGCCAGTGATTCCTTGACGTAAACCTCCATCACCTCTCTTTCCAGACAAGAGATTGTAGAACTGGCTAGAGGGCACTGGGGCACCCGGAAGTTGGTCTGTTTGGAGGGAGAGAGATTTACTTTTATTTTACTGAAAACCTGAGCTAAATCATGATAGCCATGGCATCGCAAAGTCCTAACCCTGCAGGCTAGATGGCCTGGGAGGAATGCAGTTGTAGTTTCTTTCTCATGGTCATTCTCTGAGCCAATTAACAATCTTATCAATTGTCACAGTAAATAAGACCAAGTCTTCAAAGGTCTTGGCCTCATCGCATATTGCTAATTCATCCTTTAGTCCACCCAACTGGCTTCAGCAGCCAAAACTCTAAATTCAGTTGTGAACTCAGACACACTCTTGTTTTCTTTGCTTTGTAAACATTAATCACCTGGATGCTTCCTTAAGGGGGTGTTCAAAGACTCACTCAAACTCTTCTATGAAATCAAACTTAACTGTGTTTCTGGAGTTAGTGAGGAAATAGGAATCTGCCCAGAGGAGTACTCCATCCTTGAGTAGCCAAACTAAGTGAGAGATCTTTGAGTAATCATTAAAGAGAAGCTCACAGGGTTTGATTAAACAACAGAGTGTATTTTAATAAAAACCCATCTCAGTGGCTCGGCTCACCACCAAATTTCTCAGGGGTTGGAAGTGTTGAATCACGAACTGAAGGCCTGGGAGTTACTTCTGGACTGGGCTCCGCTGCAAGAGGTGGAACTGACTGAGTTGAAACAGAGTAGGATGGCTGTGTGACTTCAGCATTTATGTCCTGAACCATATCTGCCACCTGTTTAAAATGCCTATGGGTGGTGTATAATTGCACAGCCACTGAGGTGGACCTATTGGCTCTAAACTCATACTAGCAGCCAGTCAATAAAGTATATTTTTCAGTTAAATTATTAAACCTTTTAAGAGCTGGGAGAGTATGAGAAATTGGTCTGTAATTGGAGAACAGATGTTTATCTCCTCCTTTATATACTGAAATGTGTTTCATTGTTTTCATTTTTCCTGGAAAAATATCTGTTTGAAAGCACTGATTGCAGACACGTGTTATTGGTTTTACTATACATTCTATTATATTTTTTTACAAGCTACATATCAATTCCAGTAGAGTCAGTGGACTTTTTGTTCTTACATTTTTAACAGTGCCTTCTTTTTAAAAAAATCAATTCTTCCAATAATAATAATAATAATAATAATAATAATAACCTTCCATCATGTCCAACACTTACAAGGTAATGCTTAAATCCTTTAGCATTTTCTTTAGTTTCATGTATTGTAGTGTTATTATTTTTTTTAACAATGCAATTGTTATAGTGTGCTTTTACAGTGCTTTTTATTTATTTATTTTAATTAGGCTATTAAGCCCTCTCCATGTGTCCTGAATGTTATTTCTGCCCCAAAAGTTTTGATAATACTCACTTTTATTTAGTCTAATAACCCTTGTTAATTTGTTTTTATGTGTCTTACTGTATATTTTGTTTCTGCTTCTTTGGTTCTATTCCCTATCGAAGCTTGTTTCCACCACTAAAAAATATCGCCATCCATAACTCAAAATTTCGAGTTATTAACTCAAAATTTTGGGTTAATAAGTTGAAATTTCGAGTTACGTATCTTACATTTTCGTGTCAATAACTCGAAATTTTGGTTTAGCGCTAGCAGTCAGGAAGCTCCAAGAAAGAGGTCATTTCCTTGTTACTGAGAAGCAGATGCCGCCAGCGCAGGCGCACTCAAAATGGGGTAGCGACATTATCGGTGAACTAGCAGTTCCTAGCAAACGTGAACAAATTGTTGGCATGTTTTTGACCATCAACGGTCAAAACGTCTTCTAGCAAAAAAAAACCCCCAGCTGCGTAAAAGGTATGGAATCAATGTTTTCATGGCGATCTGTTGAATAGCTGATACCTTCAACTTCCTGCTTCTGGTTAACAAGGAAATGATGTACAGATCATGGACCTTCCTGATTGGCAGCGCTAAGTTGAAATTTTGAGTTATTAATCTGAAAATTTGAGATACGTAACTCGAAATTTCGACTTATTAACTCAAATTTTAAGAAAACAACTTGAAATTTCGAGTTATGGAAGGCAATTTTTTTTTCTTTTTAGTGGCAGAAACAAGCTTCCATAATTTCCTTGTTATTGATGACTTATCCAAATCGGTTTGCTTCCTTGTGAGTTTTAGATCTGCCTTGATGGCAATGATAGCATCTGATGTTCTGTGTCAAATGAGTTTACAGTCACAGGCCTTTTTTCATGTTTAAAAAACAAAGAGAAAAAACTACAAAAACTGTTAATTTGTTACTGGATTGTTATGATCCTGGGTCTCTGCTTTTGTATTCTGGAGTTTTGGAACTTGTGTTTATGTTGTATTTTGGCTTCTGAGCTAACTGCATGGTGGGCAGTGGTTAGCACTGTTGCCTCATTGCAAGAAGGTCCTGGGTTCAAATCCACCTTGGCCAGAATCCTTCTGTGTGGAGTTTGCATGTTCTCCCTATGTTTGTGTGGCTCTTTTCCATGTACACAATCCATATATAGTTGGAAAGCTCATGGTTTAGGCTAACTTGTGATTCTAAATTGCCCTTGGGTGTGAATGTCTCTCTGTGTTAGCCCTTTGACAGGCTGACGACCTGTCCAGGGTCTGCCCTGCCTCTCGCCCTATGGCAGCTGGGATAGGCTCCAGCCCCACTTCAACCCTGAAAAGGATAAGCAAAATAAAATGGATGGATGGCATCAGAGTTATTTGTTTGAGTTTCATTTTCTGGTTTTTCATTGTATTGGGCATGTGTTTGTGTTCATTTCTTTCTTTTTTGTTCGGTTTTGTCTATACTGATATCAGGCCTTCTTAGTTCTAGTTATCTAGGGTCTGTTCATGGCTCTTTACTTTATTTCAGCAATCAGGCCTGTGTTTGTTGTGCCTTGTTAAACTTTTGTCTATTTGTGTTTTTTATTCCTGTTTCATTTTGCTAGTCTCTTGTCTCATGTACATTGTGTTTAGTTTTGCTTCCCCCTGTCTCGTTAGGTCGATTCTCTTCACCTGTGTCCTGCTGTCTTGAGCTGTGTCCTTCCTCCCTAATTACCTGCCTAATTTTAGAGGTTTATTAAAATCTTTTAGAGGTTTATTAAAATCTCCATACAGATTCAAGATTCAAGAGACACTAATGTTCTTCCTGTTGGATTATCCCCCATGATGAGTATTATTTTCACTCACCCACAATTGCTTCAGTCTCCTACCATCTTGGACATATTGATTCAATGACCCATATGGAAAGTCATTCTACACTGGCCAAAATTGAAAGAACAATACTATGTGTACCTAAAAAGACCCCACTTAACACTGTTAAATGTGTTTCATGTTCAGAAACAGTCTTTTGTGTAGCCACACAAGCTCAGTCTGAATTGGAACGTTACATTTCACAGCCCGCTCTACCCTGAATGACTAATAGTGTACTTTGCTCTGAAGCTGCTAACTGTATTTTGCAGGTTAGAATTCTCTGCTAGCTCCATCAGAATCTCTGTTTCATGTTGCTGAGCTGAGTGAACCGTGTTTCTCAGTCAGAAAGATCAGAGACTACTTTTTGTGTTTTTCAGCCTGTAAAAACAAAGACTGACAGTGTTTCTGAGCCAGCTTACCCTGAGACTGGTTATGTTTCTTGGTCAGCTAGTTCAAAGACAGGCCAAATCTCAGACTGCCGTTTGTGTAACACACATAGCTCAGTCTATGTACAATTCA
Source organism: Pterophyllum scalare (assembly GCA_024447675.2). Classification (NCBI taxonomy): domain Eukaryota; kingdom Metazoa; phylum Chordata; class Actinopteri; order Cichliformes; family Cichlidae; genus Pterophyllum; species Pterophyllum scalare. The sequence continues at coordinate 5,160 of JAMQGT020014050.1, forward strand.
GGCATTTCTCAATCTGAAGCAGTAGATGTTTTGCCGCCGACATTCCCAGAGATTATTGTTCCACCTGAGGCCTCTCCTGTGCCTGAGCACCCAGTACCCCTTCCTTTTCGCAGGGTGGAGCTGGCTAGGGCCCAGCCTGTCCCTGCATTCATTCCTATTCCCAATGTGAGAGTAACCAGAGCTCAGCTGGACCCCACATCTGTTTCAGTTCCCAGGGTGGGGGTGGTTAGAGCTCAACCCATCAGTGCACCCATCCCTGTTCCCTGGGTGAGGACAGCCAGATCTCAGCCTCTCCTTCATCCTCTGGAATTAGCAGTGGAATTAGTTGAGCAGCCCCAGCCTTCTGAGTCACAAGCATATCATGAGTCAGGGGAGTCTATCATGAGCCCTGCACAGCCCCAACCTGTGCAACCAGAGTGTCATATGCAGTGGGGTCCTGCTAAAGACTGCCATTTTTTGCCTTTGTGCCTCTTTATGCCTGGCCTCTCTACCCTGTTTATAGCATGGCCAGCCCAAAGACTATTGATGGGTCCCATTCTGCCTGGGTCCACCTCCGTACAAGGGTCCAACACTACCTCTGTCTCAGAGTTGTCCCATCAGACCTCAGGGTCTCCATCACCATCACTACTGCCAAACCACCAGAGGTATCCTGTTTGCCACCTGAAGGTTTCCATTGCTGCTGTCAGTCTGCAGCCAAGCCATCTGTTGCCATGGATGGCCTCCTGGACTGTTTAGTCTCCATCACTGGCCACCTGGCCAGCCTCCTGAACTGCTACGTTTTCCTTGCTAGCCTCCTGGTTGGCCCCCTGAGTTTCTTTACCTCTGTCCATGGGTTCTCTGAATTGTTGCTGCCTCGGCTTGGCCACCTGACCGGTCCTCAGAACTGTTTCTCACTCATGTTCTGTGGACTGGATAAGCTGCTGTACTGTGTTGGACTTGCTTGTTCCCCGTTTGGTTTTGGTTCTGTGTGCTACACAGCCAACATATGACAAATATGGATATTTTTACATTTTTCACAGTCAAAAATTTAAGTATAGTTTTCAAAGTATTAGACATACATTTCACCATAGTGCATCTTGGGTTGTATCACATATATGGCAACTCCTTCTCCTTTGCTATTAGTCTATTAATTGTAAACAACTCATATTCTCTTAGTCCTACATTAAACTCTATATTATTATCAAGCCAGGTTTCAGATGTAGCAATCACATTAAACTGTTTTTAACTGATATATATTCCTTGATTTTTATGAAATCTCTATAGAGGCTTCTACTGTTGAAGTATATGATGGATAGAGCACCTTCCATTTACACATTAATATTGAACTGTCTTCACAGTTATTGTTGTTGTTGCAAGAGTCATTTTCATCAATGCCACTGACAGATTGATGGCATCCTCAAGGTCATATGTTTTGTGTTCTGTGTGGTTAAAACTGTTCCTCCACACAAATTGAACTCATAATTCATTGAAATCCCTGTTTCCATATGAAAGTATTCCAGGATGCTAACACAAGCTGTTAAGGATAATCATGAGAAAGGTGGTGGATCAGCCCAAAACTACACTGGAGGAGCTTGTTAATGATATAAAGGCAACTGGGACCACAGCCACTAAGAACACCAATGGTAACATATTATACTGTAAGAGACTGAAATCTTGCTGTGCCTGCAAGGTCCCCCTGAACAAGAAGGCACATGTACAGGCCAGTTTTAAGTTGAACATCTAAATGATTCAGAGAAGGCTTGGGAGAAAGTGCTGCGGTCAGACGAAACTAAAATTGAGCTTTTGGCATCGACTCGACCCGCTGTGTTTAGAGGAAGGGAAATGCAGAGTGTGACCCAAAGAACACCATCCCCACAGTCAAGCACAAAGGTGGAAACATTTTTCTTTGGGGCTGTTTTTCCACTAAACATACAAGATGACTTTACTGCATTGAGGGTCCAATGGACAGGGACGTGTTCTGTATGTCAAATCTTGGATGAAAACCTCTTTACCTTAGCCAGAAACCTGAAGATGGGCTGTGGGTGGGTCTTCCAGCATGACAATGACCCAAAACATACCACCAGGTCAGCAAAGGAGTGGCTGAAGAAGAAGCACATTAAGGTTATAGAGTGGCCTAGCCTGTCTCCAGACCTCAGTCCTATTGAAAATCTGTGGGGGGAGCTGAAGCTTTGAGTTGCCAAGCAGCATCCAAGAAACCTAAAGGATTTATAGAATTTCCCTAAACAGGAGTGGACCAAAAATCCCTCCTGAGATTTGCGCAAACCTGGTGACCAACTACAAGAAACATAATATCTGCTGTGCTTGCCAAAAAGGGTTTCTCCTTGTTTCACTTGGGGATCAAATACTTAATTCACTCAGTGACAAGCAAATCAATTTAGATCTTTTCCTGTTTTTGCTTTCTTTTCTGGATTTCTGGTTGATATTCTGTATCTCTAATTTAAAATGAAACTACCATGAAAATTAGAGCTTGTTCTTTTCTTTGTAACTTACAAATTCAGCGAGGGATCAGATAATTATTTCCCTCACGGCAAAGCTCAGAGTTTGCCCAGTCTCCTCCAGCTCCACCTCAACCACATTATTAGTTTTCTTTGGTGGCGTTTTCATCGTTCTTTTCTCTTTGTTTTGTTGTTTTGTTGAATTAGCCACATTTCTCAGGGTGCTGCCATCTTGCTGCATTCAAGGAATTTTGCCAAGACATTTTAGTACTTTGAGCGATGTGGAAAATAATTATTGCTACTTGAGAACGTATCTGGATTTAGCAGATGAATCCTTCATTATTAGAGGATCATTCTAGAAGGTGCAAGTCTGTATAATTTTTAATATTATATGCTTTTATTTTCCACATTTATATTATATACAGAAATAGGTAACTCAAAAGCAAGTGAAATCAATAATTAAAATCATCTCCACTTGATCTTCCATTCAAATGTAGCACACGTTTAAACAACTGCCACAAATCTGGCAAGAGAAAATCAAGATAAGTACCTGTTGGCATCCAACTGCCCAGTTGGATGTCATTAAATCACCTCAGAAGAAGAAAACAGAATGGGAAAAAAAAGTAAGCTAATTTAGATTTGTTACATGTCTCAACTTGAGAAACTTTCTATTTCCATCCTGGCCAAATTTTCACCCTGGCATTGGTCATGTATTGACATTATCTGCTTGTTAAGTGATGACATATTGAACCTTTTTCCAGATCCAAGCCTCTGCTGAGTTGGCTGTGTTCCTTGTCCTTTCAACATGCTGCAGTGCTGTGTCCCTTTGGCTTTTGAATTAGCACAAGTCCTCAAATCTAGTCAGCTGTCATTCTATCCCTGTGCATTTATTTTTGTTTAATTAGCACTTTTCAAATGCAGCACACCTTAAAGCTAACCTGTTTGGAAAAAAAAAGAAGAAAAAAAAAAGGTCTACTCTGCAGCTCTCTGCTTCTTTGTGTCCCAGATATGGTGACATTTGAACAGGTAAGAAATTAATTCCATTCAGGCAATCTAAAATATCAGTACAGAGATGACTCTTTGGAAGCAAAAAAAAGGGTCATCTCAGACACTTTCTTGGCTGGCACTTTGTCCCATTTTCGTTGCTTCTTTAAGCCTTATGATGGTACTTGTCTCTGCCCTGAGGGCACTAGCAGGTGCTGTACCTCACAGAGCGATCCTCGTTGTGCATTTACTAAGCAGCAACTGCCAAGGCTGAAAAATGAAGCCAATGCAGAAGTAACAAAAACAAGTGCTAGTAATGGCCACTTAAGGTTGGCTTCAAAAGTAAGTCCATCGCCATAGACCCATGTTAAAATGCCCAAATTCAAAGCATAAAAAGCACGTTTTACTCTTCATAACAACTATGATAAATCATCCATTTTGAAGCTGTAGTTGGGGGGATAGCTACTTTGATTAACAGGTTTAGTGACACAGGCGGATGCTAGGTTGCACCTTCAGTAAGTGGAGTCAGTGAAGTGACTCCTTGACCATGTTTGTGCTATTCAAAAGGCATCAACATCATAATTTGACAAATAATATGGTAATAATATGGTATACAGGATTGTCTTTCTGTTGCACCAAAAACTAAACTGGAGGCATCGGAAAGTCCAGCCTGTGAGAACAACTTAACCCTCCCCTGAAATCCTTTTTAGACAATGCCTGTGCTGCTGTGGTTGTTAGGCTAACGATGCTTCTGTAGCTAGCCATGATCATTATAAGCCTACTAGCCTTCACTAGCCCTTCAGAACCTCAGCGTATTTAATTTAGCTATATATTTCAATACAGCTTATATATTGCATATAATAATAATATCACATAATCACATATACATAAGACAATTTTAAGAAGACATAAAGCTGTCAATGTGTGATTTCTTTTTTTTTTCTAGTGGTAAGTGCAGGCAGTATGAGATACATTTTAAGGATTCCCTTTATATCTTCTGTGGATTTCTTTCTAATATTTTATACAGTGCAGATTCATCTCAACATAGAAATGTGGCATATGCAGTGTTTGTGCCTGCTTTTTCCATCATATCAGCTCATCAAGTTATATGGTTACTCCTGACACTTTTCTCCCCCCTGTATTGCTCCTTAATCTTCTGTTGCTAAGTGATGCATGGCTCGCAGGAGGCAAATTATGTGATTGACAGTTTGAATTATTTCATGCGCACGTGTCTCTGGCTCACCTTGCATGATGGCATTTCAGAATGACTCAGGCGCAATCACAAGTCTTGCACTTTGTGCGCTATGGAATTTTCAGGTCTGGGCAGATTTTGATGCCACTCTTTAGCACCTTCTCATTTTTATTGTATTGAAAGTTTCCTCCAATGGTTGCTTTGCACTGTCTAGGTCCAATTTGGTGCTGGTTCAGCATAACGCTAATTTGCATTTCATGCCCTACAGCTGCACAGCACAGCTAGAGTCCTCTTGTGCAGCTGAAAGCACGTTCCCTTGCTCAAGGGCATCTTTAGAGAGTTACTCATTGCTTGCTTTTAAAGTATTACAAAAGATTCTGGTTGGGATTAAAAGCTGACATTACAGCAGCGGCAATGAAATAAGCACTCAGCAAGTTAAATACCAATAAAAGGTGTTTTGGTGAACAAATCAATAATCATTTTATTTATTTTTTTTCCATTACATTTTACCTCTAACAACCAAGTACCAAATAGGCAGCTGATTTGTTGCCTGTCCACTGCATTTGATTCCTTTAAAATGTATACTTCTGTGGCACAAAATGTTTCAAACAAACGACACCTGTTGTACAATGACCCCTCCTGGCTTCCCAAGAAGCTGCCTTTGACCTTCATTGATGTATTCTTTTAATACGATGAGCGCACTGACCCCCCTCCATGCATTTCTCCATGACTGACGGAGGCAAAGAGGAGTTCATAGGAAACTCCTAATGCGGCCCCTGACAAGTGCCTCCAACCTCGCTAACGATGACAGAGGAACTTCCCACACAATCAGCCACTGCATCAGTCTCCCGAGGGAAAGGGGGAAGAGCACTTGGTAGAGTAAGAGACGGGGAGAGAAAATGTGTGTGTGTGTGCGTCTGTGTTTAGGCTGGAGGGGTGAGGAAAGGCAGTTGACATTTGTTTGGCAGCACGTGCAGATGCAAATTACATGACTTGACTGTACTGAGTGAAATGTTTACATAGCTTTGCTTTCTGGTTGTATTGCATGAAGTAACATTTAAATTGATAACGCGTTTGGTTCCTAAGCTCTTACACAATCAGTAGAGGCTACATTTGAAATTATATGCATTAGGTTTGTGTTTTTAACTCATTTGGATGCATAAAGAATCTAAATAAAATAGTTTTGGGCTAATTGGCATGATTTACGGAGGACATATCCATTCATGAATATCAGGTGTTCCAAGACAGACAACTTAGTCTCAGTTTTCAGTACTGGGGGGAGGAAGTAGCAACAAACCAATGATGTTCTTTCAGGCTAGATTAGCTTTTTGGTCAGATGTCAGTCCCCCCGCTAAGGTTCAATGTATTTTCATCCCATTGTTATGTCCATTTTTTCAGTTGTGTATAAAAATCCTGAGTGGAAATGCTAGAAATGCAAAAGACGGAGAAAAAAAAAAGGCAAGGCAAGTTTATTTGTGAAGCACCTTTGAACCATATTAAAAAAGTACTTTTTATAACACATAAAATGCATCATGACTAGAATTAGAAGAAACACAAAGCAAAATGTGAATACATTATAAAAGGCACAGAGAAACGGGGTGGAATACTGAATAGTTCTTTTTTTTTCACTTGGCTGACATGGAAAAGTTGGTTTTGGTGTGCAAGCAGACTTTACAAATAATTAATGACATACACTATGAGTCATGCAACTTAACACATGCGATGCTGAAAAATAGACATTTTGAATGCATTCTTTAGAAATCGGCACTGCAAGAATGAAGATAGAAACCTGAATGTTCACAGTTCAAGTTAAAGTGGACATTTCTCACAGTGAAAGTTAATAAACCAGTGACTCGTGGAACCCACTGCAGGCTCGCAGCAGCGGGTTGACCAGGGGTGGCCGGGGCCACCACTGACTAAAGTTTGACCATCCTGCTGGACACAAAACCAACAGGGAAGCCTGGAGTAGAAAAGCATTACACCCACTTAGCAGTATTTTTCTAGCAGAGGTTTTCATGGTAACATTTTGCCCCTAGATTACAATGCTGTTAATCCTATATTGAGCAACACCATTGGGTGACAGCATGGACTTCTTATCCTTCATTTTTTAAAATATAAATCTAATCAAATGTGGTTGGCTAGGTTTATTTTAACACAGCCAAAATAATTCAAATAAAATCTCCAGGTTCCAATTGTGACACCTCATTTGAGAAATCCGGCCCTGCCAATGACTAATTTAAAATTTCTAATTATTTTATGAGTTTTTAGCAACAATAAAAAAGTAACACTTTGGCAGCAGCTCCAGTTGTTTTATTCTCACTGGGCCTACATAAAACTACTCATAGTCTACTCCTACATGGTAGTCATGTATGGTATGCATATGAATATCTACACTTTTTTCTACATTTTAATGACATTTTTTTTACTACGTTTTATTCAGACAAATTCAGTGTGAGCCAGAATCGCTGTTACAAGTTGCATCACATGACAGTGAATAATATGCCTGCAAGCTTCCAACGACTGTTGGCAGCAAAACCAGAAAGTTTGTTTTCACTCGTCTTCAGCTGTCAGCTCACATTTATAAATCAATCTGAGAAGCCAGTCGCTACGCAGCCCATTGCTGTTTCATAACATGCTTGTCTTGCTTAGTCAGACTGCTTCTTTTCCCTCTCAGCCTCCCTCTGTTCCACTCTCTGCTTTCCTCCTCTGGTTTTTCCATTCCGTTTCATTTTGTCTTGCATCTTTCCTTTCCACTTCCTTCTTTTGATTCCTCTTATTCCGTCACACTCCTCTCTGTCTGTGTAACACGACTCTCTGGGGTTTTGATCCGATCATGGGAGATGATGTCAGCAAGCCTCACTGTGGTTTTATACGATATGTGCTCGTGCATCTTGATATCGAGCTTGGTGTAAATATATCTTGGCTGCCGGTGAAGCAGAAGAGTTAGTTTGCGTTATCTGTGATGTCGTTAGTGATGTTAATAAGAAGAACCAGCCAAAAATCTGGGAGAAAGAATTAATCATTTGCTGGCTCCACTATACTAAGGCAAGATCTGTGTGACTAAGACACACATGCACATACACACACTCCAGCAGTGGCAGTGATATTTAGATACAGCAGGGTGCAGTCGTTCTATTCTCTGAGCCCTGGAAGACTGCGATTGGTGGTGCAGTGGACTTGAAGGCAGTGGATGTCTCCCTGGGGATAGAGCCATGTGACAGTCCGCGAGAGAGAGAGAGAGAGAGAGAGAGAGAGAGAGAGAGAGAGAGAGGAGAGGAGGGAGAGAGAGAGAGAGAGAGAGGGGGGGGGGCAAATGATGGAATGTAAGTATTTATCTGCACTGAAACCTGCTACAAATGTCAAATGTGAATCCCGTGTCCTCTAGTCCCTTAACGTTTCAAGCTTGTTTGTCAGCTTATGATCAGAAAGGCCTCCGAGTGAGGTTGTTTATAAATGACTTCAATATTTCATTTTTTTCTCTCAACAGCATACCTGGCAAAATTCCAGTTTTTCCCAGGTTTCTTCCGTATTTTAAGACCATTGCCCCAGTGCTCTCCAGGTTTGCAGTTTCTCCAGAGAAACTCCTGTAATACATGCATCCATAGGTTTAGTGCATTTGTCTAATGCAGTGTTTCGCGAACTGTGGGGCGTGTCCCACTGGTGGGGTGCAGTTTCATGACAGGTGGGGTGCGAACTACCTGGGAGAACAAATGTTGAACATCGGATTAATTCTTACGGCAGGAAAATAAAATAAAATAACCTTAGCGTACGTTAGCAGGTATGTTAGCATAGCAACTAGTGAAATTCTCGAGCGTCACCGTCTTTTGCATCGTACAACTTTAACCCCACCCCCTTTTGGGTAGTGCATGAAAAAGCTTTCTTCCGGCCAAGTGGGGCATGATGGAAAAGGTTTGAGAATCACAAGGGCATCTTATGTGGGTCCAGTCAACCAGCCATCTTTTCATTAAGGAATGTGCACATTTTGTTCTGAGTCCCCTTAGTGCAGTGTTTCTCAAACTGTGGGGCACAGGGTCAGGACAGGTGAACGTCCTGGGAGAAAAGTCAAATGTTGAACACTGGATTAATTCTCATGGAGAAACAAGGAAATTAGCATACATCAGCAGGTAGCGACTAGCGAAATTCTCCATCATTGAGAAGGAGGGTAGTTACAGCGGTGAAGCAGTGGAACATTTCCCTGTGGCCTCACTGTTGTTTTGGCCCATTGTGAACTTAGCAGTAATATTATCCAAAGAGAGAAATAATTCATCAAACTCTAAAAATCGATGCAAATCTGTCTCTAGTCAATATAGCATCTAACTCACCTGTAGACATCCAGTCTCACCTGAAAACAGAAATTTACTTTACGCATAAATTGACTGGTTTAGGTATAGGAAAAAAAAAGAATTACAAATGCCTAAAGGAGAGAAAGGTAGTAGCAGTCACAGTAAATATCAAAGCTTTGTAGAAAAGCACTGTGCCAAATGAACAATGAAAGTCAAATGGGCCAGTGAGAGGTAAAAATGAGATACATTTACGGGATGAGAGCACTAAACACTCTGGTGCTTTCAATCATTGTGATAAAAAGCAGACAATAATAGGCTTCTGTTAATTTGACAGACCTATGGAGTTGGCAGAAACGAATCCTTTCACTTGAATGTGAGAACACACTGACACAGGGCATTTGTTTTCTGCCAAATAATCACATTGATCCTTTCCTCTGTGTCACAGATATTGCATTCAAATCAGCCAGCACTGACTTGTGCAAACTGAAATCAGTGACGGTCTTTGTGTAACAAAGTAGTTTGTTTCACCGGGTTGGACACGAACCCCATTCTGATTAAAACTGGCTACGACATTGTATTTATTCATGAACATAAGGTCATACATATAAGCACAAGCTATGTTTATGTGTATAAACTTATGTTCATGAATAAATGCAATTTTATAAATTGTTAACCCTTTTTTTAATGTTTGAACCCATTGGTGGGTATTGGACTCGTTGTGCGCTGGATTACTAGTTTTAAGCATGCGGATTCATGTTTTAAATTTTAACCCCAATTGGGATCATTTTTTTAAACCCAAGTATTTTTGGTGCCTAAAATCGTAACACTATCAAAATGCATAGAACAGAAAAGGTTGACATGACCCGTGAAATACGAAGGCATGATGACGCAAAGCAAGGAATGCAAGAATTTATTTAACCTGTATGCAAGTGGAGGGTTCAAAGTTCATTCATCTAGGGCGAGTAATTAAATAATACTGATGATAATAAATCCCAAACTTATGTCATGCCATGTAATTTATTTTCAGCTACAACCCCCAACCATTTAATAAAGTGATGAGATTAGAGAAGGTGGATGGCAGCAGCAGCCAGCAGGTGCAGTGATAAGTGCTTGCTATTTGACAGCACCTTAACTGATAAAGAACATGCTTGATTTCATAATGGACTAATTTCACAATTAATTTACAAACTAAATGAAGCTGTTAATTGTCCTGGTAAATTTCCTCTTTGAACTCACAATGCCATCATTTCTTAGTCTTTACTCATGCTGTGAGAATCCTGCTTTGTCTGACATTGCTGCTTCCTTTCTGCTATGATATTGCTAACATGAGATTAAATGGAGCAAAAATAATAACGTTCAAACATCGAGAAATGAGAAACAGGAGCTATCAGTGGTTACACACACTCACTGGGCTTAGTAGAAAGCTTCTAATGCTACCAAACCAACACAGTTTTGGGCACAAAGATGTCTAAGCTCTCTTTACCTGAGTTTGACACGGCAGCAGGAGGCCGGCTTCACTGGGCTCAACTTTGCTTGCAGTTGATCAAGCAGGAGCTGTGTGAATCCGCTGAATCCGTCTTTCAAACATTGGTTCCCAAATGGTGCGCTATTAGGCGAGTCCAGCTATAGCACAGGGTTTCATGGAAACCATTCATTAGTGTTCCAGTTTGCACTCACTGGCCTCTTTGTTACCAGGTGCAGTACACCTGTTCAGCTGCTCAGTAACACTAATGTGTAATCAGCCAATCACACGGCAGCAGCTCAGTGAATTTAGCCATATCGAGATGGTCAGAAGGACCTGCTGGAGAATGGTCTGGAAAAGAGAGACTGTCCAGTGAGCGGCAGACCTCTGGGTGAAAATGTCTTGTTGTTGCCAGAGATCAGAGGAGATTGGCTAGACTGCTTTGAACTGACGGGAAGGCAACAATAACTAGAATAATCACTCATTTCTAAATGCGCAACACATCTAACTGTGACGCAGATGGGCTGCTGCAGCAGAAGATTACATGGCGTGTCAGCTCTGTCAGCTAAGTACAGGAAACTGAGATTATTATTCACACGGCCTCACCAAAATGGACCATACATGATTGGAAAACGTTGGCTGGTCTGATGATTTTTGATTTCTGCTCCAACAATCAGATGGTGTCAGAATTTGGCTCTATCCTTCATTTTGTTTACTTATCTTGATTTGTATTTGATGCATATATCTGTTCTGTTCAGTAATTTCCCCTTGGGGATAAAGAAAGTATGGACTGGTTCTTATATAGCACTTTTCTACTCTACTTTGAGCACTTAGAACATGCCTCATTCACACATGCACTTCTTTCTACACCTAAGTGCTTTCTGTCTAACATTCACACTCCAATGAACGCATCTGCCAACAACTTCAGCATCTTGCCCAAGGATACTTTGGCATGCAGACTGGAGCAGCCAGGGATCAAATCACAAATCTTCCGAATAGGAGGTGGCCTCCCCTACCTCCGGAGCTACAGCTACCCCCATCAAAGGTTAAGGCTGGTGGTGCCATTGCAATGGTGGTCAGTTCCTAGTCAGCATTGTTGAAATGCCACAGCCTACCCGAGTATTGGTGCTGACCATGTCCAGCCCTTTATGACCACAGTATACCCATCTTCTGGCTGCCTCCAGCAGGACAAAGCACCATGTCACAAAGCTCAAATCATCTCAAACTGGTTTCTTGAATTTGGCAGTGAGTTCACTGTACTCAAATGGCCTCCACAGGCACCAGATCTTAATCCAGCAGAGCCCCTTTGGGATGTGGTGGAACAGCAGATTCACATCATGGATGTGCAGCTGACAAAACTGCAGCAACTTTGTGAATGTATCATATAAATTTGGACCAAAATCTCTGAGGATTTTTTCCAGCATCCTGTTCAATGTATGTCAAGTGGAATTAACACAGTTCTGAAGGCACTACTAGCACATTGTACTTAATGAAATCGCTGGTTATATCTTTCAGATGCAACATCTTTTAGCTTGAATTTAATATATATTCATAGGATCTATCTAAATTGTGTTTACCTGCTCAGGGCTGGAAATGCCTGTGTAGAGTAGCCAAATATGGCATGGTTTGTATTTTAAGATCAGAATTAAAAAGTAAAGAATAACATTAAACTCAGGTAGAATAGAATAAAGTGTCACAGATTTTGTTTTTATTATATGTTTATACGTTTTTTCCATCCAGTTTCAGAAAATACTAAATTCTTCACATTTTGGTACCAAAAAGTCATGAAAGACTGTACACAGCTGTGCATCTTTAGGTTCATGACAGTTACAGCCATTTGTTTCTCTTTTGTATTTATCCATCACTGTTTCCTAAGTGTCATTTGTACTGTTACAATGAAGAGAAATGCTTCAGGGAGGCTATCTTGCCTGCTGTCCTCTCTGGCTCCAATGAATAAGTATTTTCTGGAAAAAAGAAGAGAAAAATAAAAGATTTTTTCCACTTATTCAGCATCAAAGAAATTAAAGCATGCAAAACTCAATTCACAAACCCACATCACACAAACACTGACTAAGTGGTGTGTAAGAAGTGGACACAATTAAGGAAATGTCACATGAAAGGTGGAATTTCAGCTTTGAGGCAAATAAATCACTACCAGAAATGCACAGGAGAGTCATTAATTTGAATGCTAGTCAGCACTATGGGTTTGATTAAAAGGGGTTTGACAACAGCTTCTTTAATGTCACTTTTCAAAGCAACATGAGGAAACAAGTGTTTCAAAGAGGCCACCGAGTGCCCAATTTGCAGGTGCACTGGCAACAAAATCTGCAAATTGTTTGGCAAGAAGAACCTGCTGAAAAATAAAACATATGCCAAGAATGAACAAACTATTTGCAAGGTTTTATGTGCCAAGGTGTACCCAGGAACAAAAAAACAAAAAAAACAAAACAAAAAAAAACCACATTAATTGGGTGTTTGCAAAATAGTTTACAAATTGCAGGAATTAAAATGTGAATTCATGCTCTACTTCGCAAACTGTCTCATAGGCAGTGCGTCCCACGGTGTCTTATAAGCAGATGTTTCTGAAGATGCCATATGTGAAAATCGCTTGTATACAATATATAATTGGATAAGATCTGCGTAGCGCGGTGTGATGAGCACAAAACCAGCAATTCTGCACAATGGACGTTGCAAATGAACCAGAAAGTCTTTCATCATATATTTTTTTCCAGCTATCTTTATGTTGAGAATGGCAAATGATAACTTCCACCCACAGCTGCTAACTGAGTGTCATATGTGAAGCGGCTTTGAGGAAGCAATGATTCTGATGCCTCTTTAAATGATCACTTTACCACCCCAACAAAGACAAAACCATTTTATAGTATCCATTCCCTTTGGTGTGACTACTGTTTCCTTCATGTTAACCATGACTGGGGATATGAGAGAAATGAAGGACATACACAAAAAATAGTCAGGAATAGCAATAAACATTCCCCCTCTTTAAATCCATCTTAAAATATCCTTGAGTTCTTGTGTCAAGGTCTTTGTGGTACACCTCTGTTTTCTTCCACGCCTTCTGTCCTGTCATTGGAATTTTTTATTTTACCTACCAGAGTTTCATTCAGTTCCTTCCCTATTTTGAAGGGTTTTCTTGTGTTTTTATTTCCTGCCTTTGCCTTTTTTTCCCCCTCAGTTGATGTTAGTTGAACCTGTGTTCAGTCAGCCAGTTAGTTTTTGTGTTGCCAGTTTGTCATGCTACCTACCTCCTGTGCAGTGTCATTCTTTGTATCTACCTAATTTTTTCCCCACGTTCTGTTTTTCCTGATTGCCTTTTGAATTCCTTTAGTTGGAAATCTGCAGAATAAAGTGACTTCAAATTCTATCCTGCCACAAGAAACTGGTTTTCTTTTTAAAGCGTCCACCAATATCACATCGAGGCAATTAGAATTAAAAGCATCAGGCTGGTGATATTGAAAAGAAAGGGGAGAATGGCATGAATAAAACAAACAGTGCAAATAAAAGCTAAAGACGGAGGCTAATCCACTTACTGAGCTTTTAACTTCCACTTGATTAAATCTGATTAAATTTAATGCTGGTAAATGTTGTTGGTTTGGCTAACTGGACTTGGTGTGAGTGATCTGGAATGGAGACGGTGAAGCAAACTTAGGAATTATCGTTGCAGACTATGTTATGTTGAGGTTACTATAACGGTGCATAATCTGTTGTTTTTCCAGTTGTGGATACAGCAGGGTAGCAGAGTATTTAAGAAATGCTGACCAGTAAAGGAGTGTGAAGTAGTGGATCGAAAAAAGACATTAAGCCAGGCTTTTCAGTCGGGCAAGTATACAAGACACACAATCACTGTGTGAATATGAAGGTTCTCAAATGTGCAGTAATGACATCTGAATGGTGAATATAGCTATATTGTCACCACAGGAATACTCTCTCCATACAAAGCCTGGCGTAATGTCTTCACTGCTTTGTTACACTGATTATTTGGTTGAAAAAAGTCATTTTTTTATTATTATTATTGTAAATTAATATTTCATTCTCCCTCTAAGACCTGAGTCATATGAAGATGCATTTCCCCCAACCGTAATTTATTATGTGAAATATGCTGCACAGCAATTGTAGCATGAAAAAAAAACAAAAGCATACTGTCATTTATTAAAACAAGCCAGAGATAAAATACCAAACAACAGACTGCTTAATAGGGCACATTAAAGTGATTGCTTGGAAATGTCAAATAAATATTCCACTTTAATCTTACAAGAGACCATCAGATCCAAAACCCTCCTGGACAAAGTTCAGAGGCAGCAGCTCAAAGTGGGAGTATGATTTTTATCCTTCTATCCATCTTTATCAGCAGTGGCACCAGGCGAGGCAAGGTCATCCTCCCTGGGCACATGCTCCAGCTCTTTCTGGGGGACCCTGAGGCTTTCCCAGGCCTGATAGGATATGTAATCTCTCCAGTGTGTTCAAAGTTTAGAGTTCAAAGAGTACTTCCAGAGTGGGGCATCCAGAGTGAGATACTAGTAAGTCCAAATACCTCAAGTAGCTCTTGTGAATGCACCTCCTTATAGTTCCTACTGAGGTCCGAACCCTGAAACCAAGAGTGGCCTGAAAAGAACTCTTTTATGGCCACATCCCTGCAATTAAAGTCTTTTTTAGTTACAAAGCGGGTGATGAATGTCGATCGAAAGGTTTCCTTTAAAGCTGCTTCTTCAATGTGACTTTAAGTCACAGTGGACCAATACACCTCTCAGTCTCAGAGTTAAGTCACACCACTGTTGGGAGCAAGACCTGCAGCTTTTACTTAAGAAAGAAATTAGATTTTCCTTAACCCTCTATACCCCAACAGAGTTCAATTAGAATGTTCCAGATTCCCGAGAATCCCAAAAGAAAGTGGAAATTAAAAAAAAAAAATTCAAGTGTCAATTATGAGTTAGTTTTAAGCTAAAGATCACAAATAGCCCTATCACACTATATATGACCATTTAGGATTTATACATTTATCCTTTCATCATCTCCTTCTCATTATCTCTTTCTCCTCCTCTTCTCCATCTGCCTGGTCCACCGCTGCTCTCTCCTCCCTCATTTCTACCTCCTCCTCTCCCTCCTCACCTGAAGCCTGATCTCATCCTGGTGCAGAAATCTTCTATTTCTGCACCAGGAATAAAGGGTCTAATTGGTGTAAGAGCTAACAATGAGTTGCCACCAGTTGCCAGAGAAGTGTGGCAGCTACAGCAGCATGCATTTGCAGTCAGAGAGAGTATTTCTCATAAATTGCCTTTTCTATTTAAACGTCTCACTATGCTACTTTAAACAGGCTCTCAAGGGCTCAACTGTGTAATTCACCAATGTGTCTAAACATAAAAACAACACATATCTCATTTTGCAAAATGCAGGTCCACACAGGTTATTACTCCGCATCGGCCATAAAAGCTGCATCTACTTGACCACCTACTCATTGTGTCTGTGTGAAGCATACAGGTAAAACATTGACGTCTTGTAAAGCCGCTGCTGCCTCGGCCGAATGCGCAAACTATACGCAATCAATATAGTTTAAAAACCCATGCTGCCAATCCTTATGTTTATGACCCAGAAATATTACTCCTTTAATTATGAGCAAAACAGAAGCTAAGGGCGTTCTCCTGTGCAAACACACGCACAGCTCACAGGTTGCAGCCTTTTATAATAAGTTTAATACCAGAGCTTTCACTCCTGGGTAATCAATCTGTAATTCATCATTATTTATCCAGCGCACAAAAGGCCCCAGAGGATCAGCATATGCACACAAATTTACACCTTATACACAGACACACACACATGCACACACATACACACACACGCACAAACACACCACTCAGCTCCATTGGGAATGGGCAGCCATATGCACATACATATGAGTGTGCGTGCAAAACACATTTACGGACACCCTGGAGGTGTCTTTGCCCACTTGGAGGTATTAAGGGATCGTGGTGGAGAGGTAATTACAAGAACAGAGGCGGCGAGTGAGGGACAAACACAGGACAGCACTCTGTCACAGTCTGAGGCCTGCTGGCAAGACTGATAGAGAGCCGTGGAGTGGAGTTGAGACTTCTTTAGTCAGAATATTTCAAGACCATGACCAGAGGAAGTTCTTAGTAAAAGTGTTAAATGATTCCTGAAACAAGACAGGATGGTCTTGAAATGAACCATTCATGGTCCCAGTATTTATTTATTTTTTAAAGGGCTGTCCCAGGATCCATCCATCCATCCATCCCTGCTTATATGAAATAAGGTCATAGTGGGGGCAAGCTGGCAAGGTATTCTAGCCATCTTATTCCACAGTAACAAACTTCCAAGAGAAAGCACCCTGGAGGAATCAATGATTAGATGCCCGAAACGCCTCCGCTGGCTCCTTTGAATGTGAAGGAGGAGCTGCTTTACTCCAGCCTCCATCCAGGTGTCCAAACTCCTAACCCTATTTCTAAGCCTGAAGCCAAAAACCCTACAGAGGAAGCTCATATCAGCCGCTTTTATCCACAATCATATTCTTTCATTCACTAATCAGAGCTGATAAAGCAATTGGAAATGCTTTCTGGCCCGAAGTCTCCACTTAGCACAATGGTCTGCATAGCCCCCCATTACTGCTGATGCAATACCAATTTGTACGGAACCTTCCCATAATTTGTGAACAAGATTTCAAGCTACTTGACTATTTCACTTGTGGTTGTGACTGCAGTATTATGGCAAAATGAACTGCTCTATATAGGCAGTTATAGCAATCTTACACATATGGTATCTTCATGGAAATGTTTGGATAAGGAATGTCCCAAATATGGGACAACTTTCTTCCCTCTACAGACAAAACCTACGGTGAGTTCATTTTCAGGTAGAAAATTAAAGAATAATGTGGGAAGAGTAAAAAGAAAGGACAACGTTCCATTTCTTTCTTGAATGTTGATGTATTGTTGATATATACAATATAAAACTAAAATTTATTTGGTGTAAATGACTTCTTGCATCCCGCTTGCAGAGCTGCCACAGGGCCTTCACTTTGGAATTTCCTGCCCTAATCAATAACCACAAGTGTGAGCAATGATCCCGGCTGATTAAATCCAACTTATTTTACCTAAATCTATTGCGGCTTTGAAGAAAGTAACAAACCAGAATCAGGAGGAAAACGGTAATCAGTTGGTTGATCATGTTTTGGTTTTTTTGAAAACCCACTGCACTTAAAAGTTTTTGGAATTATAGTTCAAGACGTATTTGTATAACTTACACTGCAATTGGGGAGGGTTTTCTGAATCAGTTGCCTTGAGATGTAATCTAAGTGCCTTCCACAGAAAAAGCAATTTAGTTAACAAAATCCATCTTTAGAACTGGGGTCCTCCGCACACAGCACGCAGTAGCCACAAGTGTGTGTTTAAAAAAAAATCCACAAGAGATCAGGTCCACTTTAAGTACACCATAGCACGACCAAAGCATCAAAAACATTTCTGTCCCATGAATTAAATAGTCTGAGCAGACGAACTGCTGCTGCTCAGGATATTTTAAAAGTCAAATAAAGCAGCATTAAGGGATTAGACCTAGCTGTAGAGAAAGAGAGGCAGATGGAATGAACTTTAAAAATGGTTTTAACTTGAATGAGCCATGCATGCAGTTGGCCATTAACTACAATGACATACTGTAATAAAGCCCTCTGCTTGGCCTAATGTAATGCTGTTTAGTGGCTCAAATTGCTCACCATTATACATCCCCTGCCACGAAAGGGTCCATTTTACTATGACATGATGCAAAAAAGCAGTGAGGCAAACTGTGACTTTGCACTTAAAAGATGGGTCGATGATGGTGAGGTCAGTGAGCCATTTATTTATTGACCAAGGTCGTTCCTAATTAAAGAATGAGAAAGAAGGTGATTGAGATTGAGAAGGTGTTTCTTTTAAAGCTGCACGTCTCTTCTGTTGCTCAACAGCCGTGCCGGCATAACGGACAGAAACGGGCCAACTGCACAGTCTGCCACTGTAATTATTGATTCCCTTAGGGCCCCTGCCTCTGTCTCACTACTTCCTCTGACCCCCCCCCCAAAACCACACACACAAACACACACACACACACCGGGAGTCATTGTGTATATCACTGCAGTCTGCAAACTTCTATTTCTTTCTTTGTTAGGACTTATATTACAATAATTACAAAGGTATATTTACAATAAAGAAATGTCTGCATATGACTGTGTAGGATCTAAGGGAGGGGAAATTTAAATTTCTATGGTTCACGGTGTTTGAGCTGGTTTTGGTTGCACGCATAGACATTTACCAAAAATTTCAGTTTCACTCTAGATTTATTTTTTGATAAAGCACCAGCTCACAAGAAAGCCTCTCTCTGCACTTTAAAGCCCCTAAAAAACCCTTGAAACAGCCTGCAAAATCTGAGTGAGTCCACAACACTGTGAGCAGTGTGGAGGAAGAGCTCCTTTCCAAGGCAGGAAGACTCCTCTGGCAGAACCAGGCTCCGGCGAGGACAGCAGATGGAATCTCAAACTCATTGAGCACCGTCTGATTCAAAATAGCCCAAAACATGCACTGCTTACTCCTGTGCAGCTGGAGATGATGCTATAAATTGGTTTCATCCATAATCAGAACTGTTGGGCTTGAACACAACAGAGGGGGAAGAAATCAAATATTCATTCACTTTGTTGGTTTTCCTTTCTTTCATGGGATTAATTGATACTAATGCAAATAACCTAAAGGTAAAACTGTGAAAGCTACTTGGTCTGCAGGAAGAAACATCACCATAATTCTCTAGGCTGGTTCTCAGTTGCTTTGAAAATTAATTTTCACTTTCGTTTGTTTAGGGGTTTTTTTTGTGGTTGTCTAAACAGCATTTTCTTTTTTTTCTTTTTAAAAAAAGCACATCCATGATTTCATATTCTCTCACTTACTTAATGAACCTTCATCCTTGAAACGTCCTGGTTTTTACTGAGGTGCAAACCCCGCGTGAGAGCATTTACACTCGGCAGCCCACCCAAACACAGAGCTATATTTTTAGACAACTTGTCAGAGCTGCTATCCATCATTCACTCAATTCCCAGCAGAATGATTATTACAGGTGACTTTCTCGCTCCATTCTGACAATCCTGCTCAGGCAAAAGAAATTAATTTTATACATGCAGGATGCTCTATGGATTTTACACAAATCAGAAATGATACATATAGATATGGACTCTGGAGTGTGATATACGCGACTGACTCATTGGTGCCAACAACAATTATTGACACTGTTTGTTACAGTGTTAAGAAAAGAAGCAGAGTCATTACTTTTAAATCAAATGTAAGGGAGAATATCTAAAAGTGTCTGTCAATCATCTTTTAAAGGAAACTGATGTTATGCATTCAGTGACACGTTTTTTTTATTGTTTCCATCATGTGTTGGATGGGCTTGTAGGGGTTGTTTCTGGTGGTTTCAATGTCTCAATTTTCTGTTGTTGTTGGATTTGACTGCACTGGTTTCGTGACAGACTTGTAATGATTTCAATTAGGAGGCTCAGTAGGTTTCCAGATGATATTGCTATTAAGCTTCCGCTAAAGCTATTAAAAAATATACACAGTTTTGTTCCAGATATTTTTCCTCAGTAGGGGCCGTGAGAATACCCCACATACGATGGTCACATTTCTTCTACAATTTTAAAATTCAGCAGAAATCTATACTGTCTATAGCTGACACATAGTCTTCATGTGAACCCCCCCCCCCAAAAAAGTGCTTTGGTGAACTGAGGAATGTGCTCACTGTTGCATTAAAGAAAGCAAATGGAGATGTTTATTTATTTATTTTTTTAAGATGAGGATAAAAATGAGAGTAGCTGCTACGCAGACCCCCTCCATCTATTGTTATCATCTATCAGCCTTGAGATGAAGACTTTCAAGAGATGCATCGTTGTCTGCCAGCTGTTGTCAACAAGCCTCCCTCTGTCTTTTGAAAATCAATTTTTCTTGAGTGTTTCATGTCTCAGGAAAGACTCTGTACTCTGTGTTCTCTTCTATAAACTCTAGATGATAGTGTTTAAAATTACAGAAAACACTGACCTGAAATTATGCGTTAAAACCAGCTTCAAATGGCCAGCATGACCTTGGTATAATGCAAAAGATAATAAAGGCATACACATTTGACTTATCTGTTTTTACAGTATGTCACAAAGTTGATGTGGTTGATGAGGCTAATCAAGTATGGCTGTTTAAAAAAGTGCCAATTATGAGTTAAGACCAACAGGAGAGCTGTAAGTACAGCTTTATTGACATGATATTAACTAGCATGATTGTTTTATAGATTAGCCATTTTCTACCATGGATGTGAGGTGTCATTAGCTTAGTGGTGCTCAGGGTAATAATGTCAACCACCAGTCACAACGGGAAAATGTGCATTCCCTGACTGGTTGCGAGTAACTGCTGCAACGCTGGGTGTATGAATTGGTCGCTAAGTGGGTGCTTGTGATTGTGTTGGTTGCTAGCAGATTGCAGGAAAGATGCTGACTTGTCTGCAAACTTGCCATTTTACTCTCTGAGTTGTAGTAAAACTTGAAAAAGTGTGGTGCAAACCAGAAATGGAAAGCATTTGCCTTCAAAGTAAAAGTTGTTCCGACCACTGAAGCCAACATGTTTCGAAAGGTGCAACTTTTATCTTGGACTGTCTCCATTTTTTGGATAGCACTCTTCTGTTTCACTATCATTTGGTGAGTAGTTTACTAGTGTTTGCAGGCAGTGTACACCTCTTTGTGACCGATTTCATACTAGAAGACACACTTTTCCCTAGCAACTGGGGATTGCCATATGGTAGCTGACCAGCTTCTAGGCCTGTGTGACTGAGATCTTAATTGAAAATGCTACAGGCAACCTTGAGAGCTAGGGATAAAAGAAAAATCTAATTATTACCACAATTCCACGGTAGAAAAAAAAAGTTAAACAAGGTAATATTCATTATGATATCACCATCATACTACAATAGCATACCAGTTTAAACTATTAAGTAAATGTGAAAACCTTGACATAGGTCTTATGTAATTTGTGTTTTTAAGGCCATACTCATAGCCTTCTTGCTGGCATCTGCATTAGGGCTCTCTCTCTGTGATGACATCAGAAACACTCATTTGTTGCGTCAGTTGTTGTCCTAGGGGCGTCAGCAACAGCTATTTGGCAATATCAGAATTTGCCAGGTTAAACACAAGTCAAAATAAATATATCAACAAATTACTTTTTTTTTGGTATACACACTCTTCAGTGTTCATAAACTAAAAACCACTAAATGTGTATAATTTGTGGTGTCTTAGAAAATAGTGCTGTAGGGGAAAATACCCGCAGCAACTGGCACTCAGGGGTCACGGTTCAAACTAAGGGCAAACAAAGTAAAAATATGTATTAGTCATTATTGTAAAAATCTGCTGCCACCTACATATACACAACTGAACATGAGGATAAAAGACTTCCACTTCAAAAGCGGACACACACACACAAAAAAGAATGAAACACTTGTGGGTTCACATACAGGCAGAAAATATAGAACTTATGAAGGTGCCAATGTTGCCTTTTATTTTCTTATTTACAGTGTGGTTAATAGCTTGAAATGTGCCTTGGAGGATGTGGGGAAGGAGCCTGCACTGTGTTTGGTTCAGCACATAGTCAATTTTGAAAGGAGCAAACTAAATTTAGACAGGTTGAATTTGACACAGCCAGACGCGATTGCGCATGCGCTAACAGACACAGTCATTAGGCTTTCAACAAACATCATCTGGGTGGAATGATGAGTCTTAGTGAGATGCATTTGTTTCCTTCACATTACTGAGGAGAGGAAGGTGGGGGTGGAGGGATAGAGGGGGAGTGCTGGTGGTGGTGGTGGCGGAGGGGGGGGGCTGCTATTGATATGCTCCATGCAGTGCCAACACCTGACTAATTTCATGCAGCCATTCAAATGACTGCCTCCTTTGGCTCGTCTGTGCTTCCTGCTGACTCCCTGCTGAGCATACTCACAGAGGAACAGGTCAATGCAAATGAGATACAGACCTTTTAAAAAGGACAATTGGCTCAAAATCAAGCGACAACTATGGCATGATAGCCATGCTTAATTGAGTATTATGTATTAAGGTACCAAAAATAAGGAATAAATAATCTTTGAACTGTCTGAAAATGTATTATCACACACATAATACAGATTTTTGGAAATTATGCTTTTAATTAAATATTTTGTACATAGGAAAACCCATTCCAATTTGTTTTATCCAAAATTACAACCTGTTGATTGGTAAATACATACAAAACTGTTTTAGCCAAAGACCTGGATGAAACCCATGCTAGAAGAAATTTGTTAAATCAAATATAAGACCAGTGTTACCAATTATATTTACCGCTCTTACAGGTTTATTTAGCTGTTACATGGGGAGCAAGTAGAACTGAGAGTGTGTGGATTCTGTTCTATTTCCCAAGTTGTCACGTACCAGCTTAGGCCTCAGTCACACAGGCCTAGAGACTGGTTGGCAATGCCTTGGCAACCACAGATTACTAGGGAAAAATGACTATTCCTTGACCAGTTGCTCAGTTTGCATTGACGATGTCAGCTTGTCTGCAGACACTTGCCAATTATTCACTGAGTGGTAGTGAAACTGTGAAAAGTGTTAAACTGTGGTTTGCATTTTACTTTTACAAGTAAAAAACTGCCCAGGTGTTCCCAGAAAAGCAGACATCGTCAATGCAAACTGCAAGAAAACAAGGCAATCTGCTGATGACCAAAGCAATCTCAAGGGGGTTTTCAATTCAGCACTGTCTTTGCAACCAAGCTCACTGATGGCAACCACTTGGCCACTGGTTGGGAAACAAGTATTTTTCACTTGGGACTGGTAGTTGGCGGATGGTAGCCAAGTGGTCTCTGGACCTGTGTGTCTTAGTCAGGACCAGCAGGCATCAATCTGTAATGCACAAGGTCCTACATCAGGGTAAATTTTCAACAATCAGGTTGACGAACTTTAACAGAAATCCCTCGTCAACTAAAGTAGATAACAGAGACCGCAGCGACTGCTCAGCTTCAGCGGTCACTGTCATGAGACTTCTAACCATGGTAGGCATAGAAACTGCTAACCACACAGTGACAGAAAAGGTAAGTTGATAAAAAAAAAGGTCATATAGTGTAAAAATAGCAGTCCTATGTCCACATTAAAGACAGTAAAAACAGTTCTTCATCTAGTAAAATGGTATACTGTAGCAGTACCCTGCAGGTCAGAAAGTCATTAATAGAGTATTGGATGCACTGGAAAATTAGGAAAAGAAGCACCCCTTGAATTAAAATAAAAAGAAAAGGGGTTTTTGACTAAGTGTATTTGACAAGCTGGGAGCGAGAATGTGTTGGGTTGGAGTCCTGAGAGACTTTCTGATGAGGCAGACCCCCTTAGGCACAAGAATAATGTAGATAAACAAAAAGCTACTTTCATTAGCAACAAACAGACTAGAATTACAAAATTGTGCTGAGTAAAATGGCTAAGACTGGATTGAAATCAGAGCTGGTATAATAGAAGGTAAGTGTGCCAGTAGCCAAGGATTTAGAAGTAAGTGGCACACCCACACTGGGGACCACCAAAACAATAAGGAGGGAAGAAGTAAACACAAAGGGGAAACCACAATAATCATGGTGCAAAAATACAAATTGTGAGGTAAGTCCCCTAATTCAATGGTAAAAGAAAATTAATAGGTTTTTGGAGCAATATAAATAAAACTGTACATACTTATATTTTTAGTATTTCATACAAAAATCTTAGAGAATAATGTTTCTGAGGAAGGGCAACTTCAGCCCTGTTGTATTAAATACTATTATTATTCAGGAGCCTTGTTGGTGTGCGGACCCCTTTTTTCTTGCTTGTCTGCGTGCTTTTGGCCCGGCACCCAGCCTTCACTCTTTTGAATTGTGTGTGTCTGTCTCGTTGTTACAAATTCTTATATTTTTCCCAGAACTTTGGCATTCGGACACTATACTATACTATAACATAACTTTTGGAGGGTCACAATAGAGAACTAAGTGAACATATTGTTTGTATAGGCCTTAAAGTCAAGCTTAGCTGCAGTCCCAGCCCACATCAAATGTTACCCTTCTACACATCCACTTCGTTATATAGGGCATGCTATTTAAACTACTTTGGCTGCCTGAACTTACTGGGGATCTGTAAGCTGCTTTGCAACCCACATCCACGCCAGCTCCTCCATTTCCTGCTGTATCTGATGTCATACAGCACACTACTAATACGAATACTCTCTAATTTGCCATTCAAGTGGACTTGCATTGAAAATATAACCTCAAGGAATATAACTTTAAAAAAAATCATCTGCTTGTGATGAAGGCTAGTGATTATGGCAAAACAGTGAAATGCATTGTGTGTGTATAATTGCACTGAATGAACAATTGATATAAGATCAAAGAAGCATGTTTGAAGTAATGTTGCCATCTCAGGATTGAATTAAAAACTAATTTATTCAATAAAAACATGGTCTATTTAGATGTTAAGCAGATAGTATCAGATGCAATAAAGTCTGTGGAAAGAGTGAGAGAGCCCCCCCCCCAACCCTCTAGTTCTTTAAACCAAACTGTTTGGTATGCAGGGGAACACCCACATGGAAAAAGGAACAAAACTGTCATTATTTTTATGCATTTGCTACACCACAGCCTGGCCAGTGTGTCCTCAGGGTAAATACAACTGGATAAAAGCATGTGGAATACAGCTGTAATTGAGCTGTGTGGGATTTACCTGTCAAGTAGTTAATGTTCCCATGAAATAAATTGGATTAGCATGTTAACAATGTTTCTTCCTAATATTTATAAGAGTGTAGACTGCTCTGAGCAAGGCTGATCTCAAAACAACAGAGTGGACATCTAAATTTAGGATACATACACGGATCAAGCATAACATTATTTCTTCATCATGGCACCTGTTGAATATACAGTATTAGGGATCAAGTGAACATTTTGTTCTAAAAGTTGATAAAAGTGACAGACTTATGGGCGGCCAAGGATCATCGATGCACATGGGGAGCAAAGGCTAGTCCTGTGGTCTGATCCAAGAGACGAGCTACTGTCGCTCAAATTTAAAAAAAAAAAAAGAGCACAAACAATGGGCATGTGTGCATCAGAGCTGGACCATGGAGCATCTGTGGGATGTGCTGGACAAACAAATCTGATCCATGGAGGCCTCACCTCACAATGTACAGGATTTCAAACTAACATCTTGGTGCCAGATACAACAGAACACCTTCAGGGGTCTAGTGGAGTCCATGCCTCAATGGGTTAGGGCTGTTTTGGCAGCAAAAGGGGGACCAACACAATATTAAACAGTTGGTCATAATGTTATGCCTGATTGTTACGCACACACCCATCAAGATATATTGGGAATAATGAAAACCTTGTGTCACACAGATAACAAGAATTTAAAGAGTTCATACTGTCTCTTCTGAAAGGTTTTAAACATAGAAACATACCTAAACTGTAAAAACTTAGCAAGCTGGCTAGCTTTGCTAGCTTAAAGGCCAACCCACCAACCGATATTTGCTAGTTAACAGTAACCGCAAACTATAGCTGTTATTAATGATAAGATATATTAGCATAAAGAAAAAAACCACATTCATCAAAAACCAGTCATCTAGGGCCATGAATGTCTGAACCAAATGTCATGACAATCTATCCAGATAGTCTCGACATCTGAGCCAAAATGACAGATGTCAACATGATAAGTGGTGTCAATCCATGTAGCAGATGTGCAACAAAAAAACTGGATAATTAAGTGAAAAACACTTTGATGTTGTTTCTTGATAAAACTTGGAACTGATTCTAAGCTGCGCCTCTCATACCTTCTTTAAATAACCCCGCAAACAAAGAGACGAGCAAAGGGACAAACTGACCAATCACATAACCTCCTTGGCAGAGGTAATAAAACAAAGGGATCAGAGTAACTGTCTAAATGGGCAAAGCTAAGACTAAAAGGTATAAACCACAGAATGTATATGAGTGCAAATAAAGGCATTTCTGCCATAAAATTATGTAGAAATGGTGCAAGTTAGTGCATAAAAATCACGAGAGGGAAACTGCACATCTGATGTTCAAGAATTAAAAAAAAAACAACAACAAAAAAACCCCACTTAATATGCCACCCTCCCTTTGTCCTGACAAAAACTTGCACACATGTAGCCATCATAAATTCACCTGTTGGTTAGTTATTCCCCACACCTGTCCTAGTCTGTGGTGTGGATATTCAGATGCAGATTCACAATGAAGCAAAGGCAAGATTTTGGCAGCAGAAAGATTTCCAGTTAACAAATCCAAGGCTCCAGTACAGACAGGGCCACAGATAAAATCTCTCCACAGGGAAAACTCTCCTACAGTAACTCACTCAGAGACAATGCTTGATTCCTGTGCAGAGGAGAACAAACAGGTGAGGCAAAGGCACAGAGTAATAACAAGCAAATGTTCTGACAGAAGAAGCCAACTTCACTAACTGTTTCCAGATTAACGATATGACGCTGACTGAAGGTCTTCCTTCCTCTTAAATAGTACACAACAAATCAAGTGATTACCAACAAGTGAGTTCATTAATCCCAGGTGTGCTGGACTGCAGGTCGGGAGCAGGGGTAGGACCCACCCCTGAGAGACAAGGTATGGTTAACTAAAACACCCACACAAAAAAAGACAGAGGGAGAGGAGAGTGAAGAGAGTCAGTGAGCCAGCACAGGAGGACCGGCAGACCATGCCAACACCTCAAGTTTAAGCAGCAGGAACTCAGACTTCATAAGCAAGGATAACTTTTTAAACATTAAATAAATAATTAATATGATGATAATAATGATTAATAAAAACTGTGCTGCCACTGCTGATGTGCAGTTGCTCCACCACCCCACTAAAGGGAGGAGGGAGACTTGTTAACCCAAGTTTCTGTAGCAAAAACAGTAAAGAAAGTTAATGGAGGCTGATTAGATAGGTAGCAGTACACAATGGGTATCGGACATCCGCTTGCTAGTGCTAATAACCATGCCCGCTCGCTAATTGTGGCGATCAGTTCTGATAGCGAACCGGTGAAACGCTCAGCCCGGCACAGTGCCAGGTGGTAAACTCCCACATATACAACAACCCTGATATATGAATGTAATTACTGGGTATGTTCTGTTTTTATGTTGAATTATTATTAAGTAGTTCTTCGAACTCCTACAGTGCCTTGTGAAAGTATTCGCCCCCCCTTGAACTTTTCAACCTTTTGCCACATTTCAGGCTTCAAACATAAAGATATGAAATTTTAATTTTTTATTTAGAATCAGCAACAAGTGGGACACAATCGTGAAGTGGAATGAAATTTATTGGATGTGTCAAACTTTTTTAACAAATAATAAACTGAAAAGTGGGGCGTGCAATATTATTCGGCCCCCTTGCGTTAATACTTTGTAGCGCCACCTTTTGCTGCAATTACAGCTGCAAGTCTCTTGGGGTATGTCTCTATCAGTTTTGCACATCGAGAGACTGAAATTCTTGCCCATTCTTCCTTGCAAAACAGCTCGAGCTCAGTGAGGTTGGATGGAGAGCGTTTGTGAACAGCAGTCTTCAGCTCTTTCCACAGATTCTCGATTGGATTCAGGGCTGGACTTTGACTTGGCCATTCCAACATCTGGATACGTTTATTTGTGAACCATTCCATTGTAGATTTGGCTTTATGTTTTGGATCATTGTCTTGTTGGAAGATAAATCTCCGTCCCAGTCTCAGGTCTCTTGCAGACTCCAACAGGTTTTCTTCCAGAATGGTCCTGTATTTGGCCCCATCCATCTTCCCATCAATTCTGACCATCTTCCCTGTCCCTGCTGACGAAAAGCAGGCCCAAACCATGATGCTGCCACCACCATGTTTGACAGTGGGGATGGTGTGTTCAGGGTGATGAGCTGTGTTGCTTTTACGCCAAACATATCGTTTTGCATTGTGGCCAAACAGTTCGATTTTGGTTTCATCTGACCAGAGCACCTTCTTCCACATGTTTGGTGTGTCTCCCAGGTGGCTTGTGGCAAACTTTAAATGAGACTTTTTATGGATATCTTTGAGAAATGGCTTTCTTCTTGCCACTCTTCCATAAAGGCCAGATTTGTGCAGTGTACGACTGATTGTTGTCCTATGGACAGACTCTCCCACCTCAGCTGTAGATCTCTGCAGTTCATCCAGAGTGATCATGGGCCTCTTGGCTGCATCTCTGATCAGATGAAAGTTTAGAGGGACGGCCGGGTCTTGGCAGATTTGAGGGGTCTGATACTCCTTCCATTTCAATATGATTGCTTGCACAGTGCTCCTTGAGATGTTTAAAGCTTGGGAAATCTTTTTGTATCCAAATCCAGCTTTAAACTTCTCCACAACAGTATCTCGGACCTGCCTGGTGTGTTCCTTGGTCTTCATGATGCTCTCTGCACTTGGAACAGAACCCTGAGACTATCACAGAGCAGGTGCATTTATACAGAGACTTGATTACACACAGGTGGATTCTATTTATCATCATCAGTCATTTGGGACAACATTGGATCATTCAGAGATCCTCACTGAACTTCTGGAGTCAGTTTGCTGCACTGAAAGTAAAGGGGCCGAATAATATTGCACGCCCCACTTTTCAGTTTTTTATTTGTTAAAAAAGTTTGACACATCCAATAAATTTCATTCCACTTCACGATTGTGTCCCACTTGTTGTTGATTTTTCACAAAAAATTAAAATTTCATATCTTTATGTTTGAAGCCTGAAATGTGACAAAAGGTTGAAATTTTCAAGGGGGCCGAATACTTTCGCAAGGCACTGTATATTGATGCTATCATGAAGTCACATCTATGGGAATTTCCATTATATGTTAGCATTAAGCTAGCAAAATAAACACAATTTTTCACACTTTTGGTGGTTATACCAGCTGTAATTTGAGTTATAAGGCTTCTGACTACATCATTTAATATAAGAAATATTTTATAAAACTGATTTTGTTCTATGCCTTCCTGTGTTTTCTAGTTTTATAGTGTCTTCATTACAGAGACAAACACTGCAATGACAGCTGAGTGGCGCAGACACGTTTGAAGTACTGTTACCGCAGGACTGAGGTTGAGTTTTAATACTGGCTCTTGGACATGTGAAGCAAAATCTGACTTTAAATTTCCTGATTCTGCTTCCAAGTACACGTAGAATATTAAATATAAAGTATAAAGATTATGGATCATCAGCTATCATTTGCATGTCGTGCATTTTTCTTCTCTGTGGTCCATATTTCACTATGTATAGTACTGTGAAAGTATTGTTGTTGCAAAAAAAGAAAAAAAAGAAACAATTACATCATTGCACTTTAATTTAAAACTTTAGGCTCTTCTTCAGAAGACTTTTTAAAAATGATCACTAATTCAGCTACAGTAAGTTTAAGAGACTACTAGTCTTATCAGACAAATACAAATCCTTTTATTTTGAAACCCAATTCAAACATAATTACCTGAAGGAAGTGAGTTGATTTGACCTGCTACCCTTCTGAATAAACATCCCCGCTGCAAATCGCATCGTTGTGAACATTAAGACTGAAGGTTTCACTTACTCATCTCATCCTCTTTTCCGACAGGAGAATACATCATCAGCGAAGTGCACAGGGTACAAAGACAGCTGGCTCCTCAGATTAATTTCACCATCTCCTTTTTCTCTCCTCTGTGGAAAAATAATTCATTTACTTGATATTCAATGCAGGTGAATCACTCCCACTTTTCTCGGACTCTCACAAACAATCACCCACTCTTGCATAGACACACACGAGTGGGCACAACTACACAGTGTCAGGGACAATCACTTTGACCAGGCACAGGGCCAAGGGCTGTGTAAGAACTGTAATTTCATCCTATTGCTTAGCTAGGTCACCTTATGCTTGACCCACCTATTGGTTTGTGTGTGCAAGGGTATGAGTGTGTGTATTAGCCACTCAGGTAAGACTGCATCCATGGTGTGCTGTACAGAACATATATAACGTGTAACAGTCTGCGGTTGTTAGAAGCCCTACTGTGTTTTTTATTGTGATATGGACAATTACAATAAAGGTTTGTCTCCAGATTTTAAAGAAAACTTTGCATCAAATGCAGTTAGAGTTTAAATGATTCACGACTGAACAAGGAAAAAAAAAAAGATCATAACCTATGTGGTGAAAAAGTTGTATAAATCATGGGACCTGGAGCAATTTTCATATGCCTACTCCTGCAAGATTTCTGTGTGATCCAAGAAGTAGCCTGAAAAATGAAGCTAGTCATCACTGGAGTTCCTCAAACTGCCACATAAGTCTACTCTAAAGAGAGTCATTCCTCAGATATGGAATTGTGTTACATATAGTTTTGGTCTCTTGTTCTAATAATAGCGCTATGGATTTAATAGAAACCACCTCTCATATTTTGTTAAGGCTTAAAGTTTGCATTATTAGGGGTGCGGCCACTTTGTCTGAAAAATGGATCCTGACGATTTCAACCACTACTTCAAGTAACTAAACTGGACTGTATGTAAACTCATTTTTTAGACAGGGTTAAGAATGTGTTAAAGTGGGTACGGAAAGTATTCAGACCCCTTTAAATTTTTCACTCTTTGTTTCATTGCAGCCATTTGCTTAAATCAAAAAAGTTCATTTTATTTCTCATTAATGTACACTCAGCACCCTATCATGACAGAAAAAAAAACAGAAATGTAGAAATTTTTGCAAATTTATTAAAAATGAAAAGCTGCAATATCACATATGAGTGCAAATAATAAAAAAATAATAATAATAATTTTTATTTTTTCTAGCCTGTTACTTGTACTGATTAGTTATTTCTCTATGTGTGATGCACTTTGGTAGCCAAGCTGCTTCATCCAAATATGGCCACTTCCCACATCAGAAAACCAAGATGGTGGTGGTTATAAAGCTATAAAATTGGGGCATCAAAATGGTTGATGCCAAGGTGGAAAATTTTAAATACAGTCTGTGGCTGAGTCTAACAGGACCACTGGTCCTACAGGATAATCCTTGTGACGGTTTGAAGAATTATAGTGTTAGTTCTTGTTTTTGCGCTATAAAGCCACTTCCCTTGTGTTCCCTAATGTTTGACTTTTGCACATCTCTTTGATGTTTCCCTTTTCTGTGTCGTCATCCTGTTGTCTTTGTGTTAGTTTCCTCATCTTCCCTTATTCTTGCTTCCTGTGTTATTTATTTTCTTTGTTTTCCTATGTGTCTCTGTTTTTTTTTCTCTTTTTCCCTCTGGTGATTGATGTGTTCCACCTGTGTTCCCGATTGACCCTGTATCTGTGCATATATTATCCAAGTGTCTCGTCTTTCCCTGTGTCAGATTGACTGTGTCCACGTGATTTACTCTTTATTTTTTAGAACATTCCCTTGCTCTTTCTGTTTGGATTGTTTATCACCCTTTGGACTTGCTTTGTTTAATAAAGCACGCCTTTAGCTTTGCAGTCAGTTTCTCCCAGTGCACTCCCTCTAGCTTGAAGTTGGGTCTCAGGCTCTCAAAGGCAGTAGTTCACTTTCCTCCACCATGTTTAATGTTTATAAAGCACTACTTCAGAAATCACTTACAAAGATGTTTTATTTAAAAAGAGAGAGAGAGATGATTGTCTGATTTCTGTTTTTGTATTTAATGAATTAGTTCATTATTTTCCCTTCTGCTCTTCAGAGACATAATGGACTAAAATGTTTTTTTTTTCTAGACACAGTCATGCCATTTAAGAAACATCCCCATAGTATTCAGAAAATGCTTTCAAAGCACCTGTAGTTGCATTGAAATAGCATTTGGCAACTATATCATAAAAATATGAGGACATTGCATTGTGACCCATTTGAACTGCTCAGCAGGGAAGAAAGATCTGAATGTAAAAGGCATTTTCTAAATTGAGACATTCAGCACACCACCTTGTTTAAATGACCACTTTACTGAAACACACAAATACTTTCATGCTTATGCAAACACACGCACACACACACACACACACACACACACGCACACACACACACACACACACACACACACACACACAAATGCATTTGTACCATCTGACATTCAGTATGGTACAATAAACATTACTTAAATTGTTGGCTATTTTTGCAGTGCATCACATAAATCAAGTATATTACAAACCAGCAGTGTTTGCACAGTTGAAAAAAAGAACTTCCCCTGAACCTGATACAGAACTAAGAAGATTAAGTGCTGTACGGGAAATTCTTGACAGTGTGTCGGTGGTGATAGAAGAAACCAGACAGAGGGGGGGGGGCACAGGCCAGCATGCTCCTAGTGCCAGTCCCAAACCCAAATAAACGCGGAGGGTTGTGTCAGGAAGGACATCCAGCATAAATTCTTGGCCAAATCAAACATGTGGATCATCAAGAACGAGATTTCCACACCGGATTGGTTGGGGGCCCGAGTTAATGGCTGTTTGTTGAAGACAAAGGAAGTGGGAGAGAAGGAAAGGCAGGAATATGGAGGTGAGAGTAGGGACTTTACATCTAGGAACTATGACTGGTAAAGGTAGAGAGTTGGCTGTTATGATGGACAGAAGGAAGGTCCATATATTGTTTGTGCAGGGGACCAAGGCCCTATACTACAAAATGAGTTCAGCGTACCAAGGCCATCTTTCTATTATCTGAATTCACTTAGCCTAATGTTGCTGATCAGAATAAGCAGTCACATGAAGCTGGTAACAAAAAAAAGAAATAAAAAAACGGTATAGTTAGGGAGATGAAGAAAGTCAACAGGAGTACTAGAAGGCTAGGAGGAATGGAAAAGGCAAGGACAAAGGCTTACAGTGAGTTGTATGTGAGACTGGACACTAAGGAAGGAGAAGAAGACATGTATTGATTGGCTTACTAGAAAGACCAGGTTAGGGTAATTTCAGATAGAGAAAAATTTGCTAACAAGTGTAGAGAGTGTGTTGAGAAGATGGAAAAAGTACTTTGAGGAGCTGATGAATATAGAAAATAAGAGAGAGAGAGGAGGACAGATGGAGGACAGTTAGTGAATCAGGACGTGCAGAGGATTAGTAAGGAGGAAGTGAGGGCAGCTATGAAAAGGGCAAAGAGTGGAAAGGTGGTGAGTCCAGAAGACATACCTGTGAAGGCATGGAGATGTCTAGGTGAGAGGACTGTGGGCTTTTTGACCATATTGTTTAACACAATTTTACAGCGTGAGCGGACACCTGAGGAAAGTGTACTGGTACCAGTTTTCAAGAACAGGGGTGATGTGCAGAGTAACTGCAGAGGGACAAAGTTGATTAGGTATACTGTGAAGATATGGGAAAGAGTTATTGAAAATAGGTAAAGAAGGTAAAGAAGGTACAGTAGGTGACGATTAGTGAGCAACAGTATGGCTTCATGCCAACAAAGAGCACAACCTATGATGTTTCCTTTGAGAGTGTTGATGTAGAAGTATAGAGAAGGTTCGAAGGAGCTGCACTGTGTCTTTGTGGAGTCAGAGAAAGCATATAATAGGGTACCAAGACAGGAATGTTTAGATTTTCATTAGGAGTGACCAGAATGGACAGGATTAGAAATGAGTACATCAGAGGGACAGCTCAGGTTGAGCTGTTTGGAGCCAAAGTAAGAGAGGCAAGGCTCAGGTGGGTTGGGCATGTTTATGATCTTGTTCTTAGCTGGCTAATTCCCTCCACGCTGCCTTGATCTTAGCCTTCAGTCTTCTTTTCCATGGAGAGTACTGCTCCTTGTGGTTCATCTTATAGCCAAGCATCTGAAGGATCACCGCTGGTTAGTTTCAGTGATGGTCTAAGTGAATTTGCATCTTCTAGTAGACTTTCAGAGGGTACGTCATGGAGCCATGGGGTCCCAGGTTCCAGCTCAACTATGATCTTCTCTTTCAGATCAGCTGCTCTGGCATTCAGCATACCAGCATGCCAACCTCGGACTGAGTGATGATGGTATACCCCTTGGGTAGCATGGGGAGTCTAGCCTGGGGACGCATGATCTAGCCAGAATTTGAATCCCTGACCTATTGTTCCAAAGATAGTAATGTTGCCACTACACTATCCAGTATATTGGAACAGCATCCACCGTTCTTTGAAAAACAGTCAGGAAGCATGTGGGAGCTGAGGAGACTGGTTGCTGGAATTTTGGAAGAGGAATGTTGTTCCAGTCTTGTCTGACGTAGGATTCTAGCTGCTCAACAGTCCTGGGCTCTCTTTTTTTTTTCATGATGAGCCAAATGGTGAAAGGGCTGGACCCCAGGCAGGCCCGTTGAGCACCTGGAATCTTCTATTAAAAAATCACGCTGTTGTAATAGATGCAGTTTGCAGTTTAGTCTTGCTAAAAATATGCAAGGCCTTCCCTGAAAAATGTGTTTGCTGGATGGTCCAGCTTTACTTTTGACAAAATCTGCCTATCTAAGATACCCTTCTTATACCCAGTCATGTTTTTGACCTGTTGCCAGTTAACCTAATTAGTTGCAAAATGTTCCTTCAGCTGTTTCTTTTAGTGCCACATACCTTTGCAGCCTTTTGTTACCCTCTCCCAACTTTTGAGGTGTGTTGCTGCCATCACATTCAAAGTTACCTTTTTTGTTTTTCTTATGATGGTGCAATTTCTCAGTTTAAACATTTGATATGTTTCCCATGTTCTATTGTGGACAAAATATGGATTTACAAGAATTCTGTTTTTATTTACATATTATACAGTGTCCCACCTTTAGTACAACATGCATCTCTCATCTCAAATCTTTTTTTAAGACTGGCCCCTCATGTGCTTCTGTGGATTGGTCCACTCTGATAAGTGGTTAAAAATGCTTGGGTGGCTGGATGGATAGAGAATTCCTCCCTACTCTGGGCTACTTCTTGGCCCCCCAATTTCCCTGTTATTTCTACTAATTGTTGTTAGGATTACATGGATAATTAATCATGGGCAATGTTGTCCTTGTTGTTGTTTGTTTTTCTGAGATATGATGGCTGTGTGGAGTGAGACAACAGGCAACATGCAAAACCTAGTGCCTTCACATAACAGTGTCACACTGATTTCACATCTTAGGCATAGTTAATGAGTGTATGGACAACAGCTTGAAGGGCAATGCTCATTAATATGCAAGACTTGCCCACGTACTGGTTCAAAAAATAACACAATGGGTGATAATGTGGAAAGAAAACTGACATTAAACTGTCATTGTTATAAATTGAACAAATTAGCTATTTAGGTAATCTAGCATTTTGGGAGTTGCAAAGGGACAAATGATAATAGAAAGCCAGTAATCCATTTTTGAAATGGAGTAATCTGGGACACACCAAGATTATATTTTCCCAAACTATAATGGGGCCATGCATCACTATTCTACTTATTTTTGTAGAAATACAGACAAAAGGAAAAACAAGTTGTACAAATACAGTTAAAGATGGAAACACAGCAGTGCAGCCATGTGTATTTTCTAAGATAAATCTCAACCCAGGAATTCCCGGGATAATTTGGTCCTGGGAATTACTCATGACTCACACGCAAAGCCCAAAATGAAAATACACACAAACACAACAAATCTCATTCCATCTAAAACTGAAATATGTGAGCGCAATACCACACAGTGTTCATAATGCATGCACAGAATCCCTCCAATTTGCATAGCACACAGGCTGATGCAAACGCTAAAATAATCCTCACACGCTCACATTATCAGCTAGTGCATTCATTAATAATTCCATGTCTTCCACATCTTTCAATCATGCCTCTGTCAGTCTGCTCCGGGAGAATAAGCTGTCATCCGCTGGCATATAGAAAATAACCCATCAAGCTGAGTGTCAATTTACACCTTTTCAAACCTGAGAAAAGGTAGTCTTAAGAGGTCCAAAGGCCAGTGGGCTAAAATGCAAATTACTTTCAACATCTGCAATGTTAATTTTTCATGTGTGATATGTCTATGTCCAATAAGGTCATATGGAGCACATGCATGCAGCGCATAATTAAAGACAATGCCTGACAATATACTGAGACAACTCCAGTGCCATCCATTTTCTACCTTTTATCTGGATCTCGGACATGGGGTAAAAGCGGTCTTAGCAGAGATGCCCGAACTTCATTCTTCCCAGGACATGAGGTGTTCCCAAACCCAGCGACAGAATTAATCTCTCTAGTATGTCCTGGGTCTGCCCCAGGGACATGCCCGAACTGCCTCACTGTCCAGGAGGCAGTCTAGTCACATGCCTGAACCACCTCGTTTGGCTCTTTTTTTGAGGAGCAGCAGATCTACTTTGAGCCTCTCAAAAAGGAAAAGCTCCTCACCTTATTTCTACAGATAAGCTCAGGCACCCTTTGGAGAAAGCTCATTTCAGCCATAGGTGAGGATAGGAATGTAGATCAAACAGGAAATTGACAGCTTTACTTTCTCACAACACACTGAGTCTGCATCACTGCAAATACTGTCAATATCTGCTCCACTCTTCCCCCACTTGTGAACCCAATCTCAAGATACAAGATACTCATCCCTTACTCAAAGTGGGCAATCCACCCTTTTCCATGAGGATGAGAATGAAGGCCTTGGAGCTTCTAAAGTGGCCACTGGTTTAATTGACCATCAAAAGATTTAGCAAGTGGTGGTGATATCAAAAGGCCACAAAGGATTCAGCAGTTACATACACCGCGGGTTTGGAAAGCCCTATCAAATCATTATTATGTTTTGAGTCTTGAAAGTAAGACCTCAAGTGAGGCAGTTCCTAGCTACAGAATGAGTTTTAATGCTCTCAAATGTAATATTCAGGAGTAATAACGTAGTCAGAGCGAAATGAACTGAACAACCCTTTGTTTTTTTTTAAGGATGTTGCTGGAAATGGAGCCATGACCATTAATGGTCAATACCAGTGACTCAGCAATTACTTTACAAAGTGCTGCAGTTTCCATCTTTAATGCTCACTCTTCTGAGGTAACCCTGTCTGCCCTATTTTTCTCTGAGACAATTCATGGGGCTGTGTCACCAATAAATGCAAGTTATTTCAGCTACCATGGCCAAAAGACTTCACCTAAAGCCAAAATGACATGTTCCGCAAACGCGCAGCTGAGAATAATAACAGTAATAACACGCTTGCAGTTCAGTACCTGATTTGATCAGCTATCCAGAATAAGTTCTGTGTCTTTAGAAGCAACATCATCTCTTAAACGTCAGCTACTCCTCATATTTTGGTCGACTGACAGACCTAATTCTGGGACTTAGGCATCAGAGAAAGCTTGTGCTGGCTGTAAGTATTTGAGGCTTTTATTATTGTGGAAGTCTTTTGGGCAGTCTGTTTTTCTTGATATCATTTTATCACACCCTGAAAGCTCTAAAACAAACAACCACACAGACTGTTCAACTTAGCCACAAGGTTTAGCTGTCACCCTGTGATGCTAATGGAGAGGTGTGTTCAAACAGATGTTCTCGATATCTTTACAGGGAGTGAGAAAGGCAGCAGGGATTTACTTATCTCGCTGTGCGCAAAGGAACAGACATTACCAAATGCATAGGTTGATGTGTGTGTGTGTGTGTGTGTGTGTGTTTGTGTGTGTGTGG
The DNA here is from genome assembly GCA_024447675.2 of Pterophyllum scalare. Classification (NCBI taxonomy): domain Eukaryota; kingdom Metazoa; phylum Chordata; class Actinopteri; order Cichliformes; family Cichlidae; genus Pterophyllum; species Pterophyllum scalare. The sequence goes on from JAMQGT020014050.1 coordinate 43,051, forward strand.
AGGGGTGTCACTGAAAAGTCTTAGAACTGCAATATTGATGTCTTTCTGAAACACAAGCTAAGCTAGAATGGTGGAAAGATTACATGGGAAAGTAAATGTTCAAAAATCAAATTCAAAGAACAGCCAAAGATAGGGGGACAAGATTGTATTTTGATTGAAGAGTTCTGACGGCACAACACTCAATTAAGATAAAAATATGAAAGAGTACAGACTTTCGCTCAGGGGATAATTTGGTGTGTGTCTAATTTCTACAGTTACACTGCTAAGTTCAAATAAACCACTTTTAAAGTGTGATTGCAGGAATCTTTTAACATTCTGATAGACTTCATTCCATCTTTGCATTTCTAAAGCAATCTAAAATTACATTTTGCTGCCAACACATCAGTATATTTCCAGAAGGAGAACACTTAGCATCAAGCAAAGCCACTTTGCTCACGGCTAACCTTAAGGGAACAAAAACACTGAGAAAACTTTGCCATAATAAGCACAAAGGAGGTTGAAAAAGGAAGAGCCCTAGGAAATGGATTGCATAACATCACCTTGATGTGAAACCTGAACAGAGATGATACAAAACGGCAGTAATTTAGCTTTCAGCTCCGCTCTTTGTGTTTAGGGTCCACATTGCCCCTAACTGTAATACCCAACTCCGAATTAGTTTGTCACCATTGTGGAGTTGCCATGGCAACTCTTTTACAAAGTCACCCAGAGTGTGTTTTTAGCAACGGGTCATGTTTGCACAAAGAACGTGATGGCACACAGCTAAGTTAGTATTTTATTTTTATTTTTTTGACAAAATTGATGATGCCTTTTTTTGAGTTATTAGATGCTATTTTAATGTCTAGACAATTTTAATCAGTGCATACTGCTACTGCTGAATTTGTAATCTAATCACATTTTATGCAAGACAAATTTGTGGGTGTCAAGACAACCTGATTGGTGTAGTGTGGGTTGTCAAAATATTCCACCGAGCAAAAGCAGCTCTTTGCACTACATTGCTAAGACAGGCTAATGTAATTTAATGATATGATCTGCCTTTAAACTCATCGTACTGGCAAATAATACTTTCCTAAACTGTCATGTTGCTTTTTCACGGCTTTGTACAGCCTTGAATAAGTGCATGTCAGATTAAAAACATTTACACTACTTTGTAAAGTTTAGGGAAGAACGTACCAGAATCTGTCTGCAGCACTAAGGGAGCCTCAGCACAATCCAGTATGTGTCACTGTAATTTCTAAACTGTGAAAATATTTGATTTTTCTGACCCATTATCCCAGTGCTTTAACTTGCATAACAACTGATTCTGATCAAACACTCAATTTTGCACTGGCCGCTCTTCTCTAATTCCTGCAGACCACAGCTTGACACCCCTTTAACCTTGGATTGGTTAGTTGGTTTTACATGTCCTTTGTCAGCTGCAAATCCCAAAGCTCCATTGGCTTGAGATCTGCTGATTGTGGAGGTCGCTGGAGTACAGTGAACTTATTGTTATGTTCAAATTTGATATGATCTGAACTTTGTGACATGGCATGCTATCTGGCTGGAAACACCTGTCAGAATATGGGTACACTGTGGTCATAAAAGATTAGACATGGTCACCAGCAATACTCATTACCAACTGAGCATTGTTTAAATGTCACAGCCTACCAAAGGGACCCAGAATGTGCCAAGAAAATACCTCCCATGCCATTACACCACCAACAACAGCCAGAACCTTTGATAGGCAGGATGGATCCATGTTTCCTGTTGTTTATGCCAAATTCTATCCCTACCATCTGGATGTCGCCACAGAAATTGGAGACTTCATGAGACCAGGCAAGATTTTTCCAATCTTTTGTTGTCCAGTTTTGGTTATCCAGTGCAAACTGTGGCCTCATATTTCTGTTCTCTAGCTGACAGGTGTGGCACCTGGTGTGGTCTGCTGCTGCTGCTGTAGCCCCTCTTCAAGGTTAGACATATTGTGCGTTCACATAAATCAGTTTTTCTTCCCTAATTGATCATGCCTACATGCCTTAATGCATTGACTTGCTGGCATGTGAATTCGAATGAATTTTCTCCTGGATTATGTTTGATTGTGAGGTCTCAGAAATGTTTTTTAAATCAGCACTTCTTTGCTATTTATACTATCACGTCTTTTCAGACAACCAATCATATATTTAACTGGGCAGGATTCATCACCCTCTGTATGTATTTAAAGTTGTAGAGGGTTTATTTAAGCCTATCTCATGATCCTTCCCTGCATTAGACAAGTAGTTGAGATGAGCGAAAACTAAACTTAAAATGCAAAAAATAATATAAAATGTAAAAATAATGGTTCCATATAGAAGTCAAACCCCAGCTTCCTGTGTGAAAACCTTGCAAGTGATATCCACCATAGCAACCAACCTAACCTACCTAACATCCTGATCTATGATTTGTCAGGCTTCTTAATCGTAATGGAAAGAAAATATGTCTCCTTTTAAAAGGAACTGAAAATGCAGTTTAGTCAGCTCATTTTTATTCACAGAGCATCATAGACTGGCATTTTGTCAAGACCGCTGGCATCCTTTAGTGTCAGGGCTGTGACACACCAGGTTATGGTAATAGTGATACTGTTATCTTTGTCCCAACTCATCACACATGGACACTTGCAAAGGAAACCTCAGTGTCACATTTAAATGCACTAGGTGAGTGTCATTTTTCAACCTGAAGTGAGGTGGCATATTTTAAACCAAGATTTGGGTCTATATACATGCAGTTGAAGTAGTTGAAGCGTTTTTATTCTTAGTCACTACCCTTTAAACAAGGGAAATGCTGAGATGGAGCAACATTTTCACCATCTCTAAAGCCCGGAATAAACAGAAATGGTTTCCAACACCTCCATTCATGCTAATGTGATCAGTGTAAAAGGCAAGTGTGAATAATGTATCCTATTAAGCAGTGTGCGACTAGTTGCTCCAGCCCAGCTATAACCACTGTTACCTGTAATCTGCTGCCATGCAAAGATGACATAGTTTCTGTTGCTGTCAGCATGAAGCCAAGGACATGAAGCAGCAGGGAGACACTATTTCCAGACAGCTATTGTTCTCACTCACACAGAGAGGCCAATACAGGTAGAGAACACTGAGCCCTGAATGTGCTAACTGCTAAAGCCTTGGAGGGCACTCTGAGTGGGAAGGTTTGTGCGTGCCAAGAGCCACTCGCTTTGTCTCCTTCGCTTGAGTGAGGAGCAAGCCTTAAACACAACACAATCACACCTGTGAGCTTTTCAAATCTCTGGCAGCTTATTGCCTTTCGAGAAATCAGAGCAGAAACAACCAGGATTTCTTCTGGTAAACGCAAGGCGTCTCTGTCGACAGCTGATAGGCAGTGTCTTGGAATGGATAATTTGAAGTTTTTTTTTTTTTTTTTTAATTGGAAATGAATAGTATTTTATAAAGGAACATTTCATAACATTAGTCAATCTTAACTGTTAGATTTAGTCAGCTGTAATAATAAATTATTATTATTATCAATAATAATAAATTCAGTTAACTCAACTTGAATGAAACTCAAATATATTGAATGAAAACTGTCATCACAGAGGCTCTGGCACCATTTTGTGTTTTAGATGTGTGATATTATAGCTTATGATTCCTACAAGTGACACAAGTGAGTCAGCGTGGAATGTAGTGAGAGCAATCCTAAGTAATGAAGAGATAATTAACATCCTGCCAAATGCATGTATTGGCCAAACTAATAGTAGTAACAGGATTTAGTACTGTACTACTGATGATGAAATGCATTCACTGTTTCACTGTAAAACACTCAAAGCAGTGAACCTTTAGCTGACATTTAGAGGTTCTAAAATCCATGGACATATCGGCAGCCATTTTAGAGAAGTCTGCGTAATTCGTGGCACAACTCACACCTACAGTCATGGCCAAGAGTTTTGAGAATGACACAAATATTGGTTTTCACAAAGTTTGCAGCTTCAGAGTGTGTTTAGATCTTTTTGTCAGATGTTTCTATGGTATACTGAAGTATAATTACAAGAATGGCAGAAAAATGTCCAAAGGCTTTTATTGACAATGACATTAATCTGTGCCATGTGGGTCCTTTTTCAAAACCTCTGCAATTCACCTTGGTATGCTGTCAATCGTCTTTGGGGCCATAGCCTAATGGGATTAAGGTCTGGGGAGTTTTCTGGCCATGGACCCAAAATTTTGATGTTTTGTTCCCCAAGCCTCTTAGTTATCATTTTTGCCTTATGCACAATGCTCCGTCGTACTGGAGAAGGGATTGTACTTCACCAGACAATTCTTGGATGGTTGGAAGAAGTTCCTCTCAGAGAATATTTTTATATATATTTTATATATTCGTGGCTGTGCTCCTAGGCAAACTTGTGAGTGAGTCCACTCACTTGGATGAGAACTAACCCCACACCTGAATGGTCTTGGAATGCTTTACTGTTGGCATGACACAGAACTGATGGTAGCTACTCACCTTTTCTTCTCTGGACAATCGTTTTTCTGGAAGGCACAATCAATCAAAAAGCAGCATCATCAGAGAAAATGCCATTCCCCAAATCCTGATGAGCACAATTCCTGTTCTTTTCACAGAATATCAGTCTGTCCTTGATGTTTTTCTTGGAGAGAAGTGGCTTCTTTGTTGCCCGTCTTGTCACCAGGCCATCCTCTCAAAGTCTTCACCTCACTGTGTGCAGTGCTACACCTGCCTGCTGCCATTCCTGGGCAATCTCTGCACTGGTGGTGGCCCTATCGCTGCAGCTTAACTAACCTTTAGGAGATGGCCCTGGCAGTTGCTGGACTTTGGGCACCCTAAAGCCTTCTTCACAACAACTAAACCTCATCTCCTTGAAGTTCTTGGTGATCCAATAAATGATTGATTTGAGGTGTAGTCTTACTAGCAGCAATATTCTTGCCCGTGAAGCCCTTTTTATGCAAAGCAGCAATGACTGTGCTTGTTTCTTTGCAGGAAGCCATGGTTAACAGAGGAAGAACAATGATTTCAAGCACCACCCTCCTTTTAAAGCATCCAGTCTGCTATTCTAACTCAATCAGCATGATGGAGTGATCTCTAGCATTGTCCTAATCAACACTCTCACCTGTGTTAACAAGAGGATCACTGAAATGATTTTAACAGGTCCTTTTGTGGCCGGTCTCAGGCCGATATGCAGTGGAAATGATATTTTGGAGGGATTAAGTTCATTTTCATGGCTAAGAGGGACTTCATCCAATAACACTTCATAACATTCTGGAATAGATGCAAATTGCCATCATAAAAACGGAAGCAGCAAACTTTGCAAAAACTAATACTTCTGTCAATCTTAAAACTTTTGGTCATGTCTGTAAATACTTTGGTCATTCTTTGCTGTTGAACAGACTAGGAACTATATAAAGCCAGACCCTACCCAGAGTATGACTTCCTTTTGAATCTTTTTTAAATGGGGTGGAAAAGAGGTAGCTTTGTCTCAGAATCTGTTTTGAAATTTATTGCAAAACACAAATGTCGATCTTGTAGAGTTCTAAGGCATTCCAGAATCCTGCTCTTCTGGTATCTCTGCCAATTCCCTTCTGGGTCCCGCTCATACATTGTGCTTAGCTGCTATGATGCCTGACAGGAGCTTCCATGTTGTGCTGAGGCAGGTTATTGGCCGGCAGTTGGATGGGACCGGACCCATCTGGGGATCCTTGGGGATGGACCATCTTGGCCATCAGCCATTCTGGGTGTGTCTTAGCTGCTAGCAGCTGGTTCATTTTTGCTGCCTAGCGCTCATTGCATGCACTTAGCTTCTTAGCCAGTAGGTGTGAATCAAGTCAGGGCCTGGTGCTGTCCAGCTCTTCATCTGTGAGACTCTTTCTTGGATGTCTGCCACTGTGATGTTTACTGGAGCCTGTTCAGGTCAGGGAGTGTTGCACCCTTCTCCCATATGCTCTTCTAGTATTGCTCCATCTCCAGCATTGGTGGGGGAATATATATATATATATATATATATATATATATATATATATATATATATATATATATATATATATATATCAGCTAGTATTTAGCTAAATGCTGTGTTAGTGAGCTACTTTCAACATGTATAACATGTATACAAATGAATTATTATACACTATAATGTTCATTAATTACCAGGGCAATTACTGAACATTATTTAACATTTAATGAAGCAGTCTATTGTAAAACTCACTGTGGTATTGTTTTCTGCTTGGTAGTATGAATAGCACAAAGATCCCAGGTCTTGCTGGTTGTCACGTCGGGAGGAGCTGCGGTGCGGCGAGGAAGGAGGCAGGACACCAAAAACAGAACTCCGGGAACACAGGGTTTATTAAACTGAAGGGGGAACAAAAACACACATGAACTCCCCCCGGGAAATGCACGGGTTGGGAGGAGACCAGGGAAACCAGGAAACACGAGGGAAAGACACAGGGACCACAGCGAGGAACAACCACTACGAACGAACAGAACTGGGGATAACCACGAAATGACACGACAAGGAACGGAAGAAAACTGAGGGCTTAAGAATACATGAGGGCAATCGGGGCAAGAGAAAACAGCTGGGGAACACAGGTGAAGCAAATCAGGAAAACAACAGGGGGAAGCAAAGTCAAACACGAGACATGGGGAACACAGGACTATCAAAATAAAACAGGAAGGGACAGGACCAGGAACACGCAGAAACATCAGGGACCAGAGAAACAAGGAAACAAAACAGAAAACACCGGGCCACAGGCCCAGGACCATGACACTGGTGGATTAAAGGTGGTAATAATCTTGTGTCTTGGATTGTTCAAATAATCACTTGTTAATTAAAACACAAAATATAAATTCCTCATCATTTATTAGATCAAGGTACATGAGACAATGCAAGACAACCACTAAAGGGTGACAAAGAAAAAGTCAACAGAAATTTACATCAATATAACTCTCTGGTAAGTGGACAACTTGACCCAAACCATGCTAGTAAAATCCCCCTACAGCATGGGATTATGGTTCAGATTTTTACTTTAATTGGTCACCTTTCTATTTCTTGGTAAAGAAAACCAAAACCAGCATCCCATGTACCCTTAATAAATAAATAAATAAATAAACGAATAAATCTAGTCGCAGACTAAATCATAAAAATTACCTAAAAATATGAAGATGCATCTTTCTGTTACCATTTAAAATTGCAGCTAAGTATATCTACTTCCACCTACTTAGGATTTTTTTGGCAGTTGAAGTTTGCTTGGGCTCTGGGGATTTGATATCAGCAGAGCTAGCCTTTGGAAACTACACTAACAAACTACACTAGGCGAATATGGTACATGAATGAAAAAGAAGGTCCCTTACAAGAGGAATGTCCTTTCTTCCACTGTTATGACGACAGAACTCATTATATTAGGATGATAGCTCGGTGATGAATATAAGAATCAAATGTCAAACAGTGGCCAAGAATAACCCTACAGTTGCAAATTATCGTTCTGGGGGTTACTCCACAGATTGCTGGAGACCTTTGAATGTGCTGTCAAAAACAATTAATCATTTGACAGTTTAGCAGCACCAAATGGCACTATGAGGAAGATGTAATTATAAATGTAATGTGCACAGTGATTAGGTATCCAAGGTTTAAAATGATGCTAAGTTAGAAATAAAATGAACACCACCCACAAGCCAAATGCTAATAGATTTTGGCTGTGTTGAGTGAATCTCTTAATGAACTGAATACATAAATGTGGCTGTCCAGAGTGTTTTTAGGAGGCATCTGAAAAAAAAAAAATGGATCTGCTATTTTATAGCACTGTTCTCTGGCAGAGCTGACCAAATTTCTGACACATAGAGCAAAAGGACACAATCTAACATTGGTTGTAGGCCATGTGCAATTAAATTCTTTCCCTGACTGGTATAAATTTTAATGGATAGGCACGATCACGTAAGCTCTTATGCCATCATGCTGCTGGTCATTATGCCTTGAAGTAATTAAGTCATCATAAAATCATTAATCATTATCTTAGTGAGGGGGGAAAGTGGTTGAAAATTGATGCTACATCTAAAGAACTCGTGACATTAATGCAGTTCAATGAACAGAGATAAAGTCATGAAAAAAAAACTCAAGCATCTAGCTGGTGTCTGTGAATACTTTCACTGTTTTGCACATGAACAAATGCTCTTTTAAGCTCTTAACATTTACCAGTCAGTGAACCACTTTAAGCCACATGATAAAAGGAACAGTTTTAAGATATTACCATTCAGAGAAAGCCTCTACAGATTATCTTACAGTTGTTCTAAGATCAGCACATCTGGGAGTCAGGTTCAGGGCTGTGTTGTGCTTTAGCCATGCTAAATCACCCACTTTTCAGAAACTACAAGAAGTCTCACACATCGTGGTGTTAGAATTTTTCTGTTTAAAGTTTTTCCATTGGGGAGTTCGAAATGGGTGGAAATCCTATGAGGTGCTTAAACCCCACCCCCTAACCCTGGTAAGCGTTATGCGGTTAAAATAAAGATATTATTGCCCTCAGTGGTATCATGTAAGTTTTCAGAAACATGTTGCCTGTGTGTATTTCATACACTACCATATATGAATACACTGGATCCATAACCACTGTGTCTCTTTTAATTCTGTATATGAAACGTTGTACTTGAGACCTATTAAACTCTGTTCCACTCGGATGCTAAACCAAATTAGCTGAGGTCTTGATCTTCACTCAGAGTAACGTGTTACCATTTACTTGCTCGATTAGTATTCCGTTAGAATGTAGATGCTATAATCAGAAAAGCGCAGGAGCATTAAGAGGGAGAATGAGTGAGAGCTTCCATGAATGAGCAAACTCACTGTGTATGAAGAAAAAAACTTGGAGGTAGGGTTATAGAGGGGAGGGATAAATTTCAGCAGAAACCCCTCTCCAATAATGCTCGCCCTTTTTTTTCCCCCTCTCTGTTCTTTCTAAATAGAACAATTCAATGAAATCCCACTGAGACACGGGATAAATCAATTTTCTACCATTGTATCCAACACATCTTCAGTCTTTTCTGCCACAAGCTTTTATTGCTCTTGCAGTTTTTTAATCTCTCTGCGAGGATAAATTAATCTCATTATTAAAAGATGGTGGGAACATTTTTTTATACTCTATTAATGAACTTTTCTTTCTTTCTTTCTTTTAGAAAATAGAGTGGCAGAAAGAGTTGAAGCGTGAAATCAGGAAAGGACACAAAGTGCCCTTTCTGTACCTTCCTCTTCTTGAAAGAAGGAAAAAAAAAAACTTCTATCATTGTACTGTTGCCTTTATTCCATGAAATTCGCAGAATGTGAGACATCAAAGCAAATGTATAGGAAGAACATCATTCCAAGGAACTGGAAAAAAAAAAAAAAGCACAATCAGCCTTTCCATGTCGTCTGATGTGATTTGCTTCTTATCATCAGAAAGCAATACGGCAATTTTGTTTCCCAGGCTGTCGACTGTCTGAGAACTGCTGTGAATGGGTGAGTGGACCTGCCAAAGAGTCTTTGGTCGCCTGTCAGTTACAGTGACTGGGGCTGCCCAAAAAGCACACAGCCTGCCCAGCGCCTTTGATTAGACCGCCACAACCGGCCAGCAATTCACATTCTCGACAAAAGAGAACTATGCAGGTTCTAATCTAATAGTGAGCCGGGAACAAACTTTAAAGAAAGAAAGAAAAAAAATGTTTTTTAAAAAATCCTAACTGCTTTGGCTAGATGTCTTAAGCCCTTTTGAAATTAATTTTTAATTAAAAACCTGACTTGCCAAAAGTTGATAATAGCAACCAGCAGGAGCTTCCATTTAAGTGTGAGAGAAGTCTTTTTGAAGTTTTCTTGGCAGACAGTTGAGTCGGGATCCGGAAGCTGTCCTTTGGACTACAGGTTCAGGTTTCCTTCAACTTTGTATAAAGACATTCCTATTTTAAGACCGTAGGTTATGGAAGTTTTTTCAAAGAGTTGAGTCAAAGTCAATGAAACAAGAAAAGTCAATGAAATGAAACAACAGCACTGATCTTTATAGATTTGTTTCTCTAACCTCTCCTCCTTCTTTATCCTCAATTGTAATATTATAGCTCTCTCTAGAGATCTGTGAACAATCTTGTTTCATTTTCAGCAGCAAGTCTTTATAACGAGAACGAGCGTGCACTCTTTCTACTGACCTTAAAGCTCACTTTCCAACCTCTGCTTGTTCACCTGTAAATTAATCCGCAGATATCAAGGCCACAACTTTAAAAATAACACCAATGTATTGAATGCGCATTTGCCTCCTTATATGGCACTCAATACTCAAGATCCCATAAAAGAAAATACAGCCTATTGTTGTTGTGCACATCTTCAGATCTTCTGTAAGACAAACCCCTTTATATGAGTGTCATCCATTTGCCCTCAGTCAAGGGCCCCCTTCTTATCTTTCCCAACTCGTTCTCCTTAATATCTTTGGACACACTTGCACTCTATCTTCACATCTTTGTTTATGACCCTTCATCTCCTTGTTCTACCCTAACAGCTTGTCATCTCGCTAAGCACTGCTGACTCTAGCATGGCTTACATGACCGAGAAGGGTGCTATATATGGCGCCAGCTTGATGAAATTGTATTGATCCGGTTAGTAAATCCAGTCTACTGAAGAGTCTTGATGGCCGTGTGGACAGTTGCATTCTTAAGTCCAGTCTAGATTTAACTGGAAAGACAGAGAGCGAGAGAAAGCCAGTAAATCATTTTCCTACTTGTGCAACCACAGCATAAAACTAACAAAATAAAGTGAGTACTCTTTCATACAAACTTTATGGCTAATGCGCTGTCCTTTGCCAACGTTAAATTTATCTTAATTATCACTAATATGAAGTCTGCTACATCATCCTCTGTTGCTCAGTGAGTCACTTGGCAAGCATCATCACCATCAATACCTGCTGTGGGTGAATATTTTGAGTGTTCCACACATTTTCAGATATATTTCTGTACAAAAGAAGAGTTTTACATTGTCCACTAAGATATAAAACTAAACTAAACAGCATCAGCTAAAGTTAAGTAGCTCATTCAGTAACAAATATACAACAGGGTAAAACGTAGAGTAGAATATTGCTTCCATCCACATTGTTTCCATCCAAAGAATATGAGCTACGAGGACAATATCATGACAATGTGACATTTTCTTACTAACTACATGCAATCCAGTGAATTGGTGAGATTGCACATTATCTAGAATTTTTTTTTTTAGCTCTATAAAACTCCTTGCTGACTAACAGGGGATATTTAATTTAATTGAGCAGCTACAGGGACTGTTTTTGTGTAAAAATATGTAAATACAAACAAAGCAAATATATATTCATATATAGTGAGGGTAGAAAATACAAATAAATTGACATTGGAGGCTTATGCAAATCACAAATTAGTACTGTTTCTATTCTGTCCTTAATGTTACAGTTTGCTTTCAATTTCATAGTTGTGTCATTTGCAGAGGAAAGGCAAATGACAACATCCACGATGATGAAAGATCTTTCCAACATATAATTTTGCTTGACAGTCTTTCCCCTGGCTACAGGAACTTTTAAAGCATTAGTCACTTCAGAGTCGGCACTGTGGCAGAGACAGTGTGTGGGAGAGAAATGAAAGACAAAGATGGGCTGGGGGAGAGAGGGCTGCATGGGCTTGCATCTGCGTTTCCATACACAGGCATGATACCACCAAAGGAACATATCCAAATGTACACAGCATTTATTAAAATCACCCACACACTGATAAAATTTTAAAATCCTTGGCTGGCAGCCTGTGTATAGACATTCATTTTATCTTATGTACTGGTAGTTGAATGCTGCCCTTTGTGAGCAAAGCCGGTTCTATTCAAATTCAGAAAAATTGGTCCTTGAGTCAGTGTCACTCAAATACACTGCTCAGGTTTCTTTCATTGTGACCTTCTCTCCGGTAATCCTAGATTTACTGCAGTGTGCTGGGAAATTTATCACAACATTTTACAATAAAAAACTGGAGAGAGGTTGCCACTTTTAGTCTCTCATTATTGTTCTGAGATTTGAATGGTATATTGTTTTTAGCATGCTAACAGCACTGGCTCCGGGGATGTCAGTGTCAGACTGTCACTGGCCCGGTCTCCACTTTGATTCTGACTGAAATATCTCAGCAAGTACTAGATGAATCACCAACTGCCACTTTGTACACACTTCCATGTGTTCCCAGGAGAATAAACTGTGACTACATTGATCCACTGGCTTTTTATCTAATGCCACCCACAGGTTGACATGTCTAGGTTTCAATGAAATATCTTGACAACTACTGGATAGATTGTCCCTCAGAGAATGAATCCTGATGACTTTGTTGATCTGCTAAGTTTTGATGGTGGTTTGCACCTGCTAAACATCAGCACTGTAACACTGTCATTGTGAGTTATCATAGGTGTTAAATATGGAAGATTCCACAAAGGAGGGGCTTGCAGAACTTGTCACGTGGTGTGCTTTAGCACTGGTATCTTGTCGTATTTGGGCAAGGATCCTGCTTTAACCCTGTATAGTAGAGTATCACCAATGATGACAAGTAGCCCTAATCCTATGACACCAGAAATTATTTGGTACCAAAATACTTACTAAAAAATTGAATCCACTGTTTACACTATAATAGTAATGATGGTATAAACAATGGACATAGCTACTAGCAATATTAGCTGTTGGCCATAGACTTCACACTTTAGGCTTCAACATTAAAGCTTTAGCTGCTGCCATGTTAGCTTTTTTGGAGAAAGAAGTTAGCATATTTGGACAAGAAGGTAGAGCGCAAACTTGGCTAGCAAGCAATGCACAGAATACACTAATTAGTGCTAAGTAAGAGACTAATGAAAAACAACAACAACAAAAAAACAACTAGAAATTAATTTAATTGGGCGCCCGGGTGGCTCAGTAGTGGAGCAGGCGACCACAGACATATGCTGCATTGAAGTGCGGGCGGCGCATGTTCGCATGTCGCCAGCTTGCCTGCGTATCTTTCCCCCATTTCCTGTTTCCTCTCCACTGCAGACAAAATCGACTGTGGCCAAAAACACACAAAAAAAATTTAATTTACCAAAATTAGAGCCTATACTTCTTGGATGATCTGTACCACACACCAAATCAAATACAGGTGCTGGTCATAAAATTAGAATATCATGAAAAAGTTGATTTATTTCAGTAATTCCATTCAAAAAGTGAAACTTGTATATTATATTCATTCATTACACAAAGACTGATATATTTTAAATTTTTATTTCTTTTAATTTTGATGATTATAACTGACAACTATATAAATTCAGTATCTCAGAAAATTAGAATATTACTTAAGACCAATACACGAAAAGGATTTTCAGAAATGTTGGCCAACTGAAAAGTATGAACAGGAGAAGTATGAGCATGTACAGCACTCAGTACTTAGTTGGGGCTCCTTTTGCCTGGATTACTGCAGCAATGCGGCGTGGCATGGAATCGATCAGTCTGTGGCACTGCTCAGGTGTTATGAGAGCCCAGGTTGCTCTGATAGTGGCCTACAGCTGTTCTGAATTGTTGGGTCTGGCGTATCACATCTTCCTCTTCACAATAGCCCATGGAATATCTATGGGGTTAAGGTCAGGCGAGTTCGCTGGCCAGTTAAGAACAGAGATACCATGGTCCTTAAAGCAGGTACTGGTAGCTTTGGCACTGTGTGCAGGTGCCAAGTCCTGTTGGAAAATGAAATCTGCATCTCCATAAAGTTGGTCAGCAGCAGGAAGCATGAAGTGCTCTAAAACTTCCTGATAGATGGCTGTGTTGACCTTGGACCTCACAAAAACACAGTGGACCAACACCAGCAGATGACATGGCACCCCAAACCATCACTGACTGTGGAAACTTTACACTGGACCTCAAGCAGCGTGGATTCTGTGCCTCTCCTCTCTTCCTCCAGACTCTGGGACCTTGATTTCCAAAGGAAATGCCAAATTGACTTTGATCAGAGAACATAACTTTGGAGCACTCAGCAGCAGTCCAGTCCTTTTTGTCTTTAGCCCAGGAGAGACGCTTCTGACACCGTCTCTTTTTCAAGAGTGGCTTGACACGAGAACTGTGACAGCTGAAACCCATGTCTGCATACGTTACTGTGCGTGGTGGTTCTTGAAGCACTGACTCCAGCTGCAGTCCACTCTTTGTGAATCTCCCCCACATTTTTGAATGGCTTTTGTTTCACAGTCCTCTCCAGGGTGCGGTTATCCCTATTGCTTGGACACTTTTTTCCACCACATCTTTTCCTTCCCTTCGCCTCTCTATTAATGTGCTTGGACACAGAGCTCTGTGAACAGCCAGCCTCTTTAGCAATGACTTTTTGTGTCTTGCCCTCCTTGTGCAAAGTGTCAAAGGTCATCTTTTGGACAACTGTCTAGTCAGCAGTCTTCCCCATGATTGTGTAGCCTACAGAATCAGACTGGGAGACCATTTAAAGGCCTTTGCAGGTGTTTGGAGTTAATTAGCTGATTAGAGTGTGGCACCAGGTGTCTTCAATATTGAACCTTTTCACAATATTCTAATTTTCTGAGATACTGAATTTGAGGTTTTCATTAGTTATTCAGTTATAATCATCAAAATTAACAAGAAACAAACATTTGAAATATATCAGTCTGTGTGTAATGAATAATTATATACGTGTTTCACTTTTTGAATGGAATTACTGAAATAAATCAACTTTTTCATGATATTCTAATTTTATGACCAGCACCTGTAATTCTAACCCTATCCTTTACCCCCAAGTAACTGCAGTTTTTGATACTTCCACGATGGCTTTATTTTTCTACTTACTCTGCATGTTGAAAAATTAATTAATCTTAGAGGTACATTGCTTGACTTTTATGGCTACCATTGTGATTAAATTCCTGAACAACTTGTGTATGTCTTGGAGAAACCACTGAACTCTTGTAAAATGACAACATTTGACATCCTTGGAATTGTGCATTTAGCTTAAAGCAATATTAAGACAGATTTTTTTTTTTTTTTTTTTGCCAGTTTTGCTAGGCAAATGTCTGTCTGTTAATGCAGGCACAGCTAGTCCAGCATTACCATCTGACCCGGCTGTTCTAGCAGCCTGCTTGCTGAGGTTCTAATATTAATGTGAACAGAGATTATCTTAGCTTTGCAGCAGCATAGCAACACAACAGCTACTTTATAACGCAGTAGGAGAATTAGTATTAGATGTGTGTTAAGGTCTGGTCTTGCTCTGTAATGCTCCCTCTATGGGGCTTCATACCATGCACAAAGTACACTATCAATCTTTACTCCCTTTAAAGTGCATGGCTCAATCACCCTCCTGACAAGTGCTGCCATCTCTCATTTGGACATCCGTGTTATTCAATTGGCAGCACTCACGTTACGCGCCTGCCTCCTCCCTTCTCTGACTGCTTGATGCAAACCCGCTGACGCCGCACAATAGCAACTTTCTGTGGGCTGCAGGACTTGTCTACAGGGGGATTTTTAGCTGAGGTCCCCCCCCCTCCCCCTAATCGGACTAATTCTGAATCACCCTGGACCATTCCAAAGGGTGTGTTCATCGTGCTGTATTAATCTTTGGATGAACTGATGCTGAACTCTTTATCAGCAAGGGGGAGGGTGGATAATTGCCTCTGAGAGGAGCTGGGGAGAAAAGGAGAGGCGAGGCGATCCCACCTCCCTCTTTCACTGTCTCGCTTATGCTCAACAAATAATGCGCTGCTGTTCGCCAGTACTCATTTCTTTGACAGTAAGAGAGAGTAAAATGATGCTCACTGAACAACTACTTATGATATTCAGCATCTGACATCAGCCATCATCTCCACTTTCGTCATTATCGCTGACATACAGTATCAAGTTTTAATGAGCAATATCTAGCTCTTTGTTTTCCTGCTACCTGATTAAAAAACAGGATATGCTTGATGCGTTGATGCTTGTGCCTTACATTTCCTGCTGAAATATGTACTAAAATCCATTAAACTGGCATAAGAACAGCTTACATGACTTCTTGTATGTATGCATGCATGGTAGCCTTCAAGCAAAAAAGCTCAACAAAATGCTTTCTGCTGTCTTTGCTTTGGTTATGTGTCTCCTAAAAACCTCACTTCGATGTAGAGTGAAGGAGGGGAGGGTGAGGTGGAGGAGGTTCGGAGAGTTCTGTGGTAACCTAAATAATTACACGCCCTGTTCTCCCAGAGTGATTAATTATATCTGCAGAAAGGGATTTCTTATTTTAGAGCCCTCCACAGACAAGGGCTGGTGGGGAGAAAGACACGAAGAAGGGGAAAAAAGAAGACAAAATACAAGGAGGCCCTTATCAAACCTTTCTTGACAGATTTAGGCTGTAAGACTTGCAGAGTAATATTTTTTTTTCTTTCTTTCTGGTCAGCTTGCAAGAGCTGTGCTGAGAACATGAAGGATTTAAAGTGAATCAGTGTTTCACATTGAGAATAATTAACTGCATTTGAGGATCTTGACAGGACACTGGGAAAAATTTTATAGCATAAATGCCCATAGCATTTGGGAAGGATTAGAGCTTCTCATGCCCATTACTTCACATAATTTCCTCATTTTTCCTTATCTGTATGTACCAGAGTGGCCTTCCCTGAAGGTTTGCGAACATCCATGTCTCAGTTGGCTGGGAGGGTTTCCCCCACTGGCTGACTTCATGCAGCCTGCTTTGCCACATTGAAGACCTGCATTTAAATTAGTTATGAAGCGGCTTAACAAGGCATTGGGCTGGAGCTTCGGGTGGGAGGTCAAAGAAGGATGGAAAGCCTAAAAACCTCATAAGACTGTATCCTCACTGGCTTAGTATATTTTCCATATGGAAAACTCAGAATAGGATGCAGCTATTGTGAATAGTGTCAAATATAACAACCAATTATAAAGCAAAAAAGGGGGAGTGAAAGGAAAGGAAAGCAGCAGTATAAATATCTGCCTTTTACAACCCTTTCACCTGTTCCACAGCAACCAAATGCCACGCGTTGTCGTATAATTTTCTGATTGGTTCATGTGGTGCATTTTTCCACAAAATGATTTTTTTATTTTATTTTTTAATTCGCAAGCACTTCCTGCTAAAATCCCATTTTTGCCGTTTTTTTCCTGCACGAAATGTGCATGTGCAACATAAGGAAAATATACAGGAAAAAGCATGACGTAAATTATTGCTCATAACTCTGGTACGTAGCTCGAAGTCTGCACTTTCAACTCATGCTGAAACGGGGACTCAGAGCAGCAGCGTCCTGATGCTATGTCATTTTGGACCGGTGATGTCATTTGGACACGCCGGCATGTCCGTTGACCCCAGAGGGTTAAAGATGGGGACTACGTTTGCAACCACTTGCATTCAGGTGTCATTGTCAAAGCAAGAGATATGTTACAGACACGTTGGGCTCACTGGCACAGACTGACTCAGAAAGATTGCAAAATATTGATAATCTGCGTTTATTATTTGGCAATTATTTGTAAACCTTCCTAAGTCTGCCTGAGATTGATTGCAGTCAGTCCTCGTCAGACTGCAACTGTTTGGAGAAAGGTTGCCCGTGCAATTGCTTTACAATCGAACGTCAGTGCCCAGAGATTGAGGATATTTCTTCCACAACCTCTGAGAAATCAGTTGAACCTTGAGAGGGGCAGATGTGTCACCCAGTGGATTGCAGGTAGGGCTGCTGAGATTTCCCCATTCACCTCCTTAGACCTTGAGGGTTTGGGGGAGGGGGGGGGTGTTCCTTCTCTGTCTGCCTATGGGTCCCAGGCGGCATGGCTGTGGCTTCTCACCCTCATTAACAAGTACGTTTTGTGACAAAAACACAGACATTCGCAGTCTCTCTCTCTCTCTCTCTCTCTACACACACACACACACACACACACAGTACATCAGGATTGTTGGTTTGTGTATTCATTTTGCTTTTTGTTTTGTTTTTTCAGGTGTTGTTTGGTTTTATTGTATGATTTTTCTTGCAGGAGCAGCAGTTGATCATGGACTCTCTTATTTTTCTATTATTTTCTCCCCTTTGTTTCCTTTCTGTCTCTCTGTCTTTTTTTTCCACTACCTGTCCGCTCCGGTCTCACTGTGTTGCAAATGTATACAATTATAATGTATACAATTACAATTAAAAATGAACAAATAAATAAAAGAAAAACACTAACATTAACTAACAAGAGGAGCCTATAGAGACTGTTAGGAGATCTTGGTTAAGCAAATGTGTCTGGCACAACAGTTCAATCAGATCATGATTGTGATTGTAAAAAACTGCAAAAACTGACAGGACTGGTTACTAAGAGGGAAAAAATGGAAAAACTCCTAGTCATACTTAAAAATGTCAACATTTTAATCTAGAATTTCAATTTGACTGATAGTTTTACTTTGTTCATTTTTAAATGTTGATGACTATATTTCAGCTTTCTTACAAATCTATTACTTTTAGTTTGAACTTTTCTGGTCCAACCTATTGAGAGCTCTTTAATTGTTAGAGTTTTACCTTTCTGGACACTGACTTCTGCCACTTGTAGCCCAGTCTGGGAATTGCCAGTTTAAAATAAAATCTTGGCATCTGACCAGGTGGGACAAAAATAAACAGAATAAGCACAAAGTTTTCTCTCATGGAGTAGGTGAATCGAGTTCAAATTTACTTAAAAGTCAAACAACACAAACACAAAACCAATGAGATTAATATTGTTGAGTGAAAAAGAATTCCCCAGTGCCCTTTAGTAAGTCTAAAGCTTTCCAGAAATGCACAGAACCAACAAGGGCTGAATTATTAAATACTCCTACCATACCTGAGAGGAGCACAAGAAACTGATTAAATATATGTGCATTAAAAGAGCCCCAGTCTTATATTTTGTACAGCTCACATCTGATTTTACTAAGGAGGCTGCAGTGGTAAAATCATAAATTCCAATATATTATGCACAAATTTTATTCTCATTCATCATAGCAAAGACAAGGGGGGTTAGGCCAGTGAGTGCAGATCACTGCTCAGTGGGACTGAACATACTGTAGATCTCCATATTCTGGCTCTGTGCGGATCTGACTGGCAAAGGCCAATTCAGCACCATCTCTCCTCGGCTATCCTAAATGGCACATAATCTCTGAAATGTTCTTAACCTTTTCATGGCTTCAGGAGCACTGATGAGACATTCGACTTACCCATTATCTCATGAATCTGTCAGTGGTTCTCTCACATCCTCCACTTTTTTACTGAGGTTGCATTGCAGGTTCTGCCTGGTATGCCAAACTGGCTCATGGTTCAGAAACAACAGAAAGCGTCTCCTCCTGCCCAATGAGCCATTCTGGCTCAAAGAAGGCTTACTTGACTCTTTTCTTATTCATCTGTGCTAAGGGGGTGAAGGGACTGCACATGCTGAGTATGCAGCCAAACGAAAGGCCAAGTTTAAGTGATCAGAGTATTAGAAAATCTTCAGCTCTTTTTATGTGAGTCGAGCCGTATTGATTTATATAATTTATTTTTCGAGAGACTACATGTGTTTTTGACATTGGAACACATCATCACACTTCAGTAATGCTAACTACAAATCACTGTAGCTGTGTATATATATATATATATATATATATATATATATATATATATATATATATATATATATACACATACACACACACACACACACACACACACACACACACTAATTAACTTCTAAGGTTGTCATCTTTGTCCTCAAAGGCTAAATTATGGTACTTCTGAGCAGCTGTTCAGCTGTGCCATAATTCAGACTCGAAGGAAGACAGTTCATTCTCTGTTGCTTTTCTGAGGTGCACGAAGTACCTCGGCTGAATCCTGACACCTCAGAGGTGGAAATGACATTTACATCAAATCTAGTACTTACTGTGGGACTGGGAGATTATTCGTGTATACGTCAGTGAAGTAGAAAAATTTAAAAAAGAATAACATTTCTTCTCACCTCATTTACCTACATGATATAACTGTTACATGAGGGTGAGCGGTTGGTTATATGAGAAGAGTAGTATGAGATAATGCAGCTATGCCATTGGAATTGAGTAAGTGAGTACCCGCAAGCACATTTCTTTGGTCAATTTGAACGCTACTGGCTCCCCTCAAAACATTCCCTCCTAACAAGATGCTTTTGGCGGCCTTTGATTGTCACTTAGTCCTCACTTTCAAATAAATGAAGAGGGCTTTTGATTATATTCTTGCATTGGCCCTGGCCAAGAATCCTCCATCTGGTCTTTGTGTGAGAATTAGACTTTGAAGATGCAAAGTTGGATTAGTCTTCCTCACTGCCAAGCATCTAAAGGCCTTACAAATAAAAGGCTGTCATGCTTAAATTTTCTCTTGACAGATATAAACTTGAAGACTGAAGAGCTTTTAAATGCTCCCAGTGATACGTTGAAATATACATGCACGCTCAATGCATTTCCCATTGCATGATAGCGACGCAATTAAGAGTATAGTCCAATAAATCACCAACTCTCATCCAAACCAAGACATTAGCTTTCCCATTAGGAACAAGCAACACCTGTGCAAAATACTGTTCCAAACTCATCATTTAATAGAACCTGCCATAAACAGAGTCTGCCAAATAGTGTGAAGACGTCCAAGCTAATGGTTCTGTCGTAACTTTAATCAACGTTCAAGCCAGAATACATCTAATGAGAATTGATAAAAGTAATTCTGTTTGCACTGGTCCCCGATTTCAGAACATCTAAAAAAAAGAAAAAGAAAAGTTTATTCTATCACTGAGCAATATTCACAATTTTTGCAATATATAGAGAGTTTACTTAAATATAAGTGCTATTGTTCAGTTTTGCTCTTGAGTCTTTAAATTATAGACCAGGTATTGTGTAAAAACATGAGAGGAGAATAATATAAGGCAGTCTTAAAGATATTCAATGCCTTTGCAGAAGGGTGATGGAGTTAAAGAAAAATAGAAAAGGACAGTGGTGGAGTGAGGGAAAGAGAGACGGAAAGAAGGCTTAGGGCTTGTCAAGGGCAGTGAGAAGATAAGCTGTGCTATGTACCTTTAAGTGAACTGGAGTTCAAGAAGCTCCAAAGTTCCAATGTTCTCGCACTTTGGAGGTTTTCAAATCAGTCAAAGCTACCCTGCTTTCATTTTCATTTATTGATCTTGTTTTATTTACAGGAAGCTTTATCAGTCCAAATTGAGTTGCTTAGCTTGTTTTGATACAAATTGGCTTTAAAACAATGGCCACCTCTGAAATAATCCCACAGCAGTAGCCAGCTTGATGATACCTATTACTTTAAGTCGTGTCATGGAGTCTTGATTTGAGAATTTTAGCCATTGCCTTATTTATGTTTTTTTTTTTTTTTAACAAGGCAAGAAGAGAAAAACTGACAACTAGAGCTCGACCGAAATATCACTGACTCTAGCTGTTATAAATGCAGGTACAGCTATATTGGCAAGTGGCTAATATTACCAATGTAGCAGCTAATATTACCATAACTAATATAACATTCAACCATGTTATTAGTGTTGATGTACCTCCAGCAAACGGCCTCCTGCAGCTTGCTGCACTCTGCATGGTCTTCATCTTTCTGCACTCCTTCCTTGCTGAAAAATTGTAAAATATTACTTGGATATTCAAATAAATATCTATTATGTCACCAAATTTTTTATTAACTGAAAATTTAGAACCATTAGAACAGATCACCACACATAAGAGTGTATTACTGACAAACTGTACATAAATGATCAAAATGTAAAAACATAATTCTGCAGAAAAATGTTCCCCATCGGTGTTATACAAACTAATATTACCGATGAAGATGTTTAAGACTGGGCTCATTCTAAACATTTTATTGTCTGTTTAATCTAAAGTAATATATCATATTTATTAAAAGGCTTGAGCACTGTGTGACATGTTAACATTGTTGACACTGTCAACATCTACAGGGACACGAAAAATATTAATGCAAAACATTGGGAGAACACCTGGTTGAACTTTGCGCATTTGGTCAGCCAAGCAGTATCTCAGAAACTCTAATCTGAAAGGTTTACTGAGCCTGTACACGTTCAACTTACCCTTTTTATTAAATCAGATTTGACATCTTGTCTCCATCAAGGCTTTCCCTGCTAACATACTAAAGAATTTAATCAAAAACATTCCATCTTCTCTACATCACACACTTTGATCAAGGCGGTTAGTAAGAGAAAATGTATCAAAATGTATCCTTTACAATAATAAAATCACAGAAGCTTGTCTATTTAGCTGTTTCCACACAAAGCATAGCTCATAACTGATCTCAGAGCAGTGAAAGCAGAGCCAGTGGCGGCTTGTCTGGTATGCCATTTTCCCATCAGTCTCCCGTCAAAGACCACAATCTGTATGTGCCAAGAACCAGGCCTCTCAGCTTAATAACCTCCAGCTATTGTTATCGGGAGACGGGCATTCTCATGAAATGGAGCGACGCTGCAGTTTGCAGTGGGATCAGAGGCAAGCGTGCTTCCAGCACGGCGACCACAAGGCAGTAATGTAAAGGACGAATGCAAACAGGTGAGAAGCTTTATGACAGAAGACTGTTTGAGATGAAAGGAGAAAGAAATCGCTTCGCTGTGGTACATTTTAATTGATATCTATTGGCAAGCACTGCTTGATGGAATGCCACTGATTTACAGTCCTTATTAACTCTAACAGGCACCATAATTTACCAAAGAACATCTTGTCAAACACGACTTGTAACTAGCAAGAACGATAAACCCATCAAGAGTCTGATTTTGTTTTGCAAGCGTAGGACCTTCCCCCTGCTGGCCAATAAAAAGAATACAGGTATGAGGCACACTGACTTTGCTTTTGACCTTTTATGTAAAGTCTATGAAAAATACCCAGGGAATGGCACAGTGCCTCGTTTCTTTTATACTTCCATCTAATTTTGGTTTTTTATCTATTTTTTTATTCTCAATAAGTCTTTAGAAATCTTTGTGAATACCTCTGAAAAGGCATCTTCTAATAGCATGGAAAAAAAGAAGAAAACACATAGTGCCATTTAGTAGGACTCCTAGCGGTAAGACAAGAACACAGCCTCAGGATTGCAGGGTTACATGCTTTTGTACTTATCCACACTCCCTGCCTTTGTGATGCAACACCTCATCCGGTTCAATGGAAAACGGCGAGTGAGTCAGACATGTGCGCAGACTGTGAACCAGACCCTGGAGAGTGTTGCGAAATAAGTGTGTGAGATAAAACACAGAATAGAAGTTTTACAATAAGTGAGGGTCAAGCAGGGCAGGCTTTGTCAGTGGAAAGGAAAAAAAGAAAAAGGAATATCTGAATTTGAAAAAGACCTCCCTTTCATTTTGTCTGTCTCCTCCTCGGCTGATATGACTGAATGAAAACTGTCAGCAGCTCTGGTACGAAAAATAAAGCCCACAAAGGTTCATACGTGACATGATTTCTTAATCATGTTAATGTTTTTTTTATTTATTTACTTGCCCCATTTAAGCTTTTAAAGCGCATTTCTCCCAGGCGGCCTTGAGACGCAATTGCCGTTAACATTTTAAAATAATTGTCTATCACTGACACCCCCCCCCCCAAAAAAAGAAAGGCACTCAGTTTAAGCTTGAAAAGTGCACTCCATGGAGTGCATCCTTTCTCACTTTCTCAAAGATTTTTTTTCTGCCTCTTGCCTTTGAATCTGCCACCAAGGCCTTGAATGCCAAAGGAACACTTTTAATTCATCAGTGGGGTGGGTGGTGGTGGTGGTGGGGGCACTGAAGGCTGTTCTGGATCATTGGACAGACAGCGTCTGAAGTTTGAAAGACAGAGGGAGAGTGAAGCGCGAGAGGCGGAGAAAAGGAGTGACTTGGTAATTTAAAAAGTCTCTCTCATAGCATGAATAAAGGACTCTGCAAACAGTACAGTCCAAAGACCTCCACCATTTAATTATCAAGTAATTGTAAAGTGCATAACAACAGGGAGCTGAAAGCAGGAGGCAAGGGAAGCGGGACGGCTCCATGAAAATGTAATTAGCTGAATATCATTTCTCACTCACAATCAACCACTGCAGAATTTAAGGGGATAAATAAAAGGTGGGGGGGGGCAAGTTTCCTTTAAGATAAAACTAAATGTAGTGTCACAGTTTAGATCTTCAGTGACTTGGATCGATATGTAATTACCTCCGGGAGGAAGAAACACCTCTCCCCATCTTTTTACTCTCTCTTTAACCCCTCTTTATTCCCATGGAAGAAACCAAATAGCAGTGACAGTGACTGCCAGTGTGTCCAAGTTATACAACACGTGGGCTTCTGTTTCTTTTTTCTATTTCAATTAAGAATTCCAAACTGCTAGGGAAGAATATCTTTATCTGTTCTTACTGGTGATATTTTTCTTTTCCCTGTGGTAACTCAACTGGATAGCAGTGGTTGCCTCGGGGGGGTCACTTGTCGTAGTTTAAGGACAGATAGAGGTGGAGGTGCAGGGACATGCACTCCACTCATGCTTAGCAACAACAGCCATTGCCCTGCGGCACATCACTTATTCTCAGACCAACAGCTCCCATTCAAGGAGAATAACTACTTTATACAGGGGGTAGAATTATTGCTTTAAGAATGAATTAAAGTCAAATCCACAGGAAAATCCATGCATTTTTTTTCCATTTGCAGGCCTAAAATATATTATTTCTACGGGCTTTACATTCATATTTAAGCCTGATCATTTTGCTATAGTTAACTCTATCTTCCCGAATATGCAGTTGTGCACTACACATTACGTGGAAACAAGAAATCACAAGTAATCCTGTCTGGATTATGCTTTCCATCACCGAAATGAGAAAAGGCTTTTATTCAAGCATAGCTTTAGTTCAGCAGCATTTTCAGCAGTTCAGCTGATCGCAGTGTCAGCTGATACCCCTCTTCAAATGCCAAATGCCACACAGGGAACACTGCATAAAATGCCTTAGCATGCACTCAGTTTCCTTGCATCTGCAAGCCACTGTACAACCCACTTGATTTCTACTGTTACTGATGTCAAGTTTCTTCTCTGCTACCATCTATGGAGAGAAAATTGACTCAAAATATCTGTGTGTCTGTAATGCTGGATTTGTAATTTTTTGTAAGTTGTAAATAACATTTTGTGTGTAACTTCAGGTACTTGTAAATGTGTGTTCAAATACAAATACAAATATTAAGAAATTACGACTACAAAATAAAAGTATGATACAAACCATTAAATAGAAGTACACGAATCACCTGATACACACGGCATTTTTACAGCTCACAAATGCATATATAAACAATCTTAGAATATTAAAAAGTACATGTGGGTATGTACTAAGGGGTGCTGAGGTATCCCATTTTCCACAGAAAATCGTCTTTGCCACTTCGGCACAAGTATAGAGTGAAATAAATTCAGCAGAAAAGAACACTAGACTCAGAGTAAAACTCAGATGACCCAGCTTTCCACCAGCATTTAAACGCACCATGTACGCACGAATCTAGTAGCTCTCCGGAAGCTAAAATGTGTTTTAAAAAAACTTTGTGCACTCCCAGCCTAATTTGTGTCGTTTTGTCCATGCCTGTCAGGTGATTCGTGTACTTGTATCTAACGGTTTGTATGCATACTTTTATTTTGTATTTGTCATTTCTTAATATTTGTATTTGAACACACATTTACAAGTACCTGAAGTTACGCACAAAATGTTATTTACAACTTACAAAAAACTACAAATCCAGCATTACAGACACACAGATATTTAGAGTTAATTTTATCTCCATAACCATCCCTCTGAAAAAAACCCTCCTAACAATGTATTTTATTTATTTGCTAAAAATGTGGTTCTCATTGAGCTGTTAAGTTGAAAGTATTTGACCAAACACCTTATTGATTGATTATGAACTGGAGTTTATTTTATGATGAACTATAAACTAGGCACAGTATGATTTAAAAGCATTTGGTAAAATCATTCAGTGCTCTCAACCTCTCATTCGCTTTTTATTTTATATAACACTTGCTAACAGCCTTGTGTTTTTTGTATCTGTTAGCTCGTGGTTACATGCTGTCTGTGTTTTTTTTTCTTTCTTTTTTTTGTTTGCCATTTGGAACGGAGAGTTTGACTAACAAGGCACCCTTTTACTGCCTGGAGACTGAGCCATGATTATGTAGTTGTAAATGTTACTTCCCTTTACCCCCAAAGAGCTGGGAGCATAACATAAACATGTCACTTGTGTTAGATTACTGTGCTTACTGTGAGCTTACTGCAAGCAACAGGGACTTGATTTCAGTTTTCTTAAACAAATACACACATTTTGGAGTTCCTTGTTCTTAAAAAGAAACTTACCATTTCGATAAAAGTCCTTCGTGGCCTTAAGGTTAAGGTTAGCAGCCTGGTCATTGGTGCTTTGTCATTTATTGCTTACTGCCAGACATTAAACCTTTTAGAAGGAATCAGAGATAAGGATAATCTTGCAAAGCCAAGCCAACAAATCTCACTCAAAGCACTGACTAGGAGCATTCTTTGTTTCACTCCTGTAACACAGATGACTCACATTGTTCCTTTTCACTGAGCACAAGCTCTTACTTGATTTTATATATTAAAAATGGTCTTCACACTCAAAAACACAGCATAGGATGGACCCAAAAAAAAGCATGGATGGTGTTCTTCCTCAAAATCTTAAAGAAAATTATTGTAGTTAAAAAAAATGATGTAGGTTTATTGGCATGTCTGTAAATGGTAAAATTCAATGTGTGGTTAAAAAAAAATAGAAAAATAAATTCCTTCATTTTAAAAGTTACAGTGTAAAATTTTCAGTGTTTTTTATCCCTCCCAATTTAATTACATAATCCTAGCTATGGTGACTGCTATAGGACAAACATGTTTTAGACAGCCAAGAGAGATCAAAAACATAAAATTTAGATTGTACCACATAATGGCCATGGCTGGTCAGCATTTCTACTAATGTATGGACCAGATCTGGATCCACCTCAGAGTTTTTCCCCTATCTGTGGAAGGCTGTCAGTCCACTGTTTACCTCAGCTATCAATGCCAGGTGAGAAGCATCTCATTCTATTTACTCTGGAAGAGGCTGTAAAACTTTGTGAAAGCAGTCGGATATGGGTCACTGAGTCAGAGAAGCTCACTTCTGACTGATGAAAGCGAATACTGGGGTGAATTGTTGAGGATAGGCTAAACTTTTCTGTTGGTAAGCACCGCTGTTGTTGCCGCTGCTAGCCTGTGATAGCTGCTGTTGCATCCCCTTTCATATGTCGTATGTCTAATCTGCTGACAATAAGTAACTGCAGCAATATTGGGAATATGCATGTTTTTGTGTGTAAGAGCCCAAACTTCGGTTTAGGAGATCAGGCTTGAGGTGCGGAGTAAGAGGATGACATTTTATTAAGATGCCAGTTGCATTGTCTCTTTCCTTCATGTTTTCACTTCTTTGTTGAAGGGGACCCCTTTGCCATTGATAAAGCATGGGCATGATGCTTCAAATCTTAAGTTTGAAGGTGCAGGCAAGCATTTAAATGTCCCTTCACAACAGGACTTTTCTTCTGTCTTTGGCGTACTACATATGTGACCATAAAATATGATTTGTCAGAAGGGAGTGTTGTGCCAAAAAAGTGACTGTCTGCCAGAAACTGTCCATGACAGCTCCTTAAAGATGTTACACCTTATTAGGCAAAGGCATGTATTTATGGAACTTCGGCATTTCTTTTAATCAAATGATGACACTTGTCATCAAAGGTTTGCTTGCAGTTTACAGCAAAATCATGAATAACTATGGGCAGCACAACATTATAATTAATATAATATACCTTATAGGAGCTGAAATTACTATAAAAGGAACTTTACAACTGATGATGTCGTTTTCACACCACCAAATTTTATTGCAGCTTATAACCTCTTACTAAAATGTTGTTTATTCTCCAGATTTGCTTGATATCATTCAGGAGGGTTATATGTAACAGATTATAGTTCAAACCATCCCTGAAATTTCTTTAAAGGAACATTACAACTGACAATATGGTATTACCCCTGACCATCTGCACATGGTCAAATGAAATTGTCTTCAGTGACCATGTTTCTTGAAACTCAAAATCTTGTGAATCTGCTTTATTGATAATTCTTTTATATCTAAGTTTTCTTCACTCTTTAATTTTACAATTTTTCCTGATGATAATATTGAGCTCCTTGTTAAGTCTTTTGATGAACAGTGCCTAGCCATTATCAACCAGGTTGCTCCTTTCAAAATTAGTCATCCCTCAGTTACTTCTTGCTTACCCTGGTTATATAATCAAACTCGTGGCCTTCGACGTTTCTGTCGAAAAGCAGCACGACTGCAGAAGTCTACTAATTTGAAGAGTGAAAGTAATCTCATAAATCATAATAAGAATAATTACAGGCTGTTATTTGATACTATCAACAGTAATGTTTCTCCACCACCTCTGCATTCAGTGGTCGTTTCTGATGATTGTAATACATTTCTCAGTCACTCTGTGAATAAGGTGATGGATTTTGGATTAGAAATCTCCTTAAGTCCATCCCCTTATGTAGATGGTCCTCAATCATTTACCTCATTTTCTCCTATCATAACAAATGACTTAGTTACAATGACAGGCAACGTGAAACCATCATCTTGCTTTTTTGAGATATTAGATAGATAGATAGATAGATAGATACTTTATTGATCCCGAAAGAAATTAGGGCATCCAGCAACATAGTATGCATAATAAATAGAATCCAGACAGTGGATGTAAAGAAATAAAAATAATAATAATGATTATAATAATAATAATAATAATAATTAAATAAAGATTAAACAACCAGTACTAACAATACAGTCTAACAACCTATACTAACTATAAAAACTATACTATTATACTATACTATACTAATCTGTTCAGGGCTTAGTGCTTGAGACTAGGAAACAAAACAAAGAACACAGGGATATGAATAAGACTGATGTGAATGAGACAATATACATATATAAATGTGCAGACGCAGATGTGCAAACAATGCAGTGCAGTAAAGTTATAAAGTGTCTGCTTTAGTGTCTGGTTTATTTGTTTATTTTCAACATATGTGATGATGTTATGATGTATGTAATCTCATCGTCCCCCAAGTGAAGCTTTAAAGAGTCTGATGGCTCTTGGAACAAATGATTTCTTGAGTCGGTCTGTTAAGCAGTTCTGTGAGAGCAGCCTTCCACTGAACATACTCCTCTGTTTCACTATAGTGGTGTGTAATGGGTGACTGTCATTGTCCATGATAGAGAGCGGTTTGTCCAGTGTCCTTCTCTCTGCCACTGCAGTCAGAGAGTCCAGCTCCACTCCGACCGCTGACCCAGCCCGCCTGACCAACTTATCCAGCCTCAGCTCGTCTCTCTTCCTGATGCTGCCTCCCCAGCACACCACTGCATAGAAGAGGATGCTGGCAACTATAGATTGGTAGAACATCTGCAGTAGTTTTCTGCAGATGTTGAAGGACCCCAGTCTCCTCAGGAAATAAAGCCGGCTCTGCCCCTTCCTGTACAGTGTGTCTGTGCACACTGACCAGTGTAGTTTGTTGTCCAGCTGCAGACCGAGGTACTTGTAAGTCTTCACCATCTCCACATCAATCCCCCCAATGGAGACTGGCTGTGGGGGTGGTCCAGACCTACGGAAGTTCACAACCATCTCCTTAATCTTGGACGTGTTCAGCAGCAGTTGGTTCAGTTGGCACCAATCCACAAAGTCATCAACCAGTCTCCTGTACTTACTCATCCTGTCCACTCCTGACATACCCGACAATGGCCGTGTCATCTGAGAATTTCTGCATATGACACGTCTCAGAGTTGTACTGGAAGTCAGATGTGCACAGTGTGAACAAGAAAGGAGAGAGGACAGTCCCCTGTGGTGCACCAGTACTGCTGATCACAGTCTCAAATGTGCAGTCCCTCAGCCTCACATACTGTGGTCTGCTGGTGAGGTAATCCATAACCCAGGTCAACAGGTGTGGGTTAACCTGCCTCCCATTCAGCTTGTCTCTCAATAGAGGGGGCTGTATAATATTAAAGGCACTGGAGAAATCAAAAAACAAAATTCTCACAGTGCCACTCCCCTTGTCAAGGTGGGAATAGGTCCGGTGTAGAAGGTAGAGGATAGCATCCTCCACACCCACCTTGTCCTGATAGGCAAACTGCAGGGGGTCCAGTGCATGTTTAACCTGAGTAGCTGTAGGAGACGTTCCATGGTCTTCATGATGTGCGATGTTAGAGCAATCGGCCTAAAGTCATTGAGTAAGCTAGGGCACACTTTCTTTGGCACAGGAAACCAGGCATGATGTTTTCCAGAGTGAGGGGACCTCCCCAGCTGCAGGCTCAGGTTAAAGATGTGCTTCAGAGTTTCACCCAGCTAATATTACCCCCTTCTGTCCTTTTTGGTACTCTCACCACTATTGGTCCTTCATTGCTGTCTATCATTAACGGTTCACTGAGGCAAAGCTGTGTTCCACTCTATTTTAGGCATGCTGACGTGACTCCTCTACTAAAGAAACCTACTCTTGATACCAGCTCTATTGGTAATTATCGACCTATTTCAAAATTGCCATTTGTCAGCTAATTATTAAAAAGAAATTGTAGAAAGCAGCACTCTACCAAGTTTGCTCTTTTGAAAGTCTACAGTGGTCTTTTAATGCCTTCAGATGCAACTAATTGTTCTTTAATTATTTTACTTGATCACAGTGCAGCCTTTGATACCGCTGATGACAACATTTTACTTGACAGGCTTAAGATTCTGGCTGATATCTCTGACTCAGCACTAGATTGGTTTTCCCTGTTAAGACGAGCAAGTTCAGCTCTAACATTGACCTCTTAACCTGTGGGGTTCCACCAGATTCAGTCTGGGGCTCATTATTATTTCCTTTCTACATGCTTCCTTTAGTTGGTGTTATTCAGTCTTTTAATGATGTTTCTTATAATTTCTATGCCGATGAAATTCCGCTGTGTGTGTATAACTAAACTGGAAAAAATATCCATGCATTTGTATAATCACATTTGGATTATGGTAATGCCCTGTTTATTGGTTTGGACAAATCATCTTTTTCACACCTCCAAACTATACAAAATACTGCAGCCAGACTATTAACACGTTCTAGCAAACAAGCTCATATCACTTCTATTTTATGTTTTTTTACATTGGCTCCCAATAGATTTTAGGTTTTATTTAAAAATTCTTGTATTTACATACAGAGCACTAAACAGCCAGGTTCCAGATGATCTCAGCTTCTTACAAAGTACACTGCTACTCACTGTCTTCATTCACATGCTCAGAATTTGTTAGCTGTTCCCTGTAGATGACTAAAAACTTGGGAGGTACAGAGCCTTTCAGTCTGTGGCACCAATAACACTACTACTACTACTACTACTACTACAACTACAACTACAACAACAACAACAATGTTTAGTTGACTCTGCAGACTTTTTAATAAAGCAGCTAGACATCTTCTATGCTTAAACAGGCCTTCTGTTGAGAATTTTATTGCATTATTATTATTATTATTTTTATTATTATTATTATTATTATTATTAATAATAATAATAATAATAATAATAATAATAATAATAATAATAATAGTAATAATAATAATATTTGAACTACCTGTTTATGGTTATTTATTTAATCTTTTATTGGCTATTATGGCACTTAATCTTTGTGTGTATAGTGTATAGACTGCCAAAGTGATTGCAACTTATAATTTGTGACTGGGATATGTTTTTTCCTGATTTGCTTGGTATCATTTAGGAAGGTTGTGTGAAATATTATATTTCAGAAACAGTCCTTCATAACAGCTAAAAATACTTTAAAGGAAAAACTGATAATATGCCATTTTCACACAGCCAAAAACTGCTTGCAGCTTATAACTTGTGACTAAAATGTTGTTTCTTCATACCACAATGAGATGATATTAATTTTAGAGCAGCAATGGAGAAAAATATATTTAATTTTTTTTTTTAATTGGGAAATCTGAGTAGCATCTTCATTAGAAGGAAAGTTCATCTGTCAATACTTTTGAATTGCAATTTTTTCAACAATATTCTTCTGTGGCTTCCCTTTAATTTTTTTTAGCCAATTAAATTTTCTTTGGCATCCCATTCTTTCATTTGTAGCTCCAATGGTCTTTCAATTAACTGTGCATGTAAAGAATTAGAGAGTCATGATCCCACTCTGTATGCTCAGATTTTGTCATACTTATCTACTTACTCGTCTTACTTATGTTGTCTCGACTGAACTTTCATAGTGGGTTTTCATCAAAACAAAAGTAAAAAAAAAAAATCGAAAAGCTAGTGAGTTTGTTGAATCTTTTGTGATGAGTACTTTTTAGCCAGTCACTATCTTATGTTTGTACTAGTTTGTATTGGACAAAAGATTTTAATTGGAGTTTACTTAAATACAGCACACATCAGCAAACAAAAGTGGTGCAGCCTAATTACATCTCTTGGATATTATATAATATTTGTCCTAAAACATCTAGAGTCTCATTTATCTTTACCAAGTAACCACCGTCACCTCATTACAGACGTGACAGACTTTAAACTTTCTTGATAAACTTAATTAGTCTCAATTCAATTTTATTTCTATAGTTTTTAATCACAACAAACAGTTGCCTCAATGTGCTTTATATTGTAAGGTAAAGAACCTATAATAATTAGTTATGCCAACAATTAAGTCTTTAATTTTGTAAATGACACTAGCAAGATAAGTGTCATGATCCTGGGTCCGTTGACCCAGCGTTTTCAGTTGGACTTGGCGTTGAGTTTTGTTTTCCTTTTAAGTGCTTATTTCGTTTAATTTTCTGGTTTTGCTGTGTAATAGGTTATGTTTTGATTACTAGTTCCCCAGTGTTTCCTGGAGTCTTGTGTCAAGTCCTTGTCTTTGTTTCTTCGTTTTGCTTCCTGTTTAATTTTGACAGTCTTCTGTTCCCTGTGTGTTGTGTTTTGTTTTGCTTCCTGTGTCCCATTAGTGTAATTTTGTTCACCTGTCGTTGTTGTGTCTGAGTCTTTGGCTCCCTGCCTGCTGTGTGTCCTCCTGGTTGTCTGCATCTGCATTTAAGTAAGTTTCCTAGCTTTGTAAACTTGTTTTGATAGCAAATAAAGCTGAAGTCCACTTTCATCCTGTCTCCGAGTCTTGTGTTTGGGTCCATTTCTTGCCTGCTGTACAGCTAACCATGACAATAAGCTTCGTTTTCCTCTTGTGTTTCTACAGAGAAAAACATACTTTGCAACAAAACTGAAATAGTAGGAACAGAAAAGCACCATTTTTGTTTGATGATGTCACAAGACTCAGCAACATAACAGCTTCTGCTCCTGTTCCAAAGTGTTCCTTTACAAGTGAACAACAAAATGCTACTCGTTTTTTCTTTTTTTTCCTTTTTATGCACTAATATAGCTCATTGTACTGTGGGTATTGATTTATAAGTATAGAGTGCTTTTCATAATAAACTACGATGTATTCTTGAAATATTCATAATTAACAAACTATTTGTTGTACATTGATGTGAATAAAGTTGAGATTTAAACATACAAATTGTATGTCTTTGACCACGATACAGTATAACAGAAAATAAGATCACATTTATAGGTATATTATAATGGCTTAAAACTTACCACAGATTTCTTTGACTTATTACAGATGGCTAGTTGTACTCCATAAAGGAATGCATCAATGCCTTAAGGCACAAGTGCTGTGTGGGCCAAAAGAGGCAAATGAAGTATTTATCGACTTTCGTGCCAGTAGTGGAGATTCACACTGTAGCCAGAAGAAAATGAGAGAGGCAATCTCTCAATAATTTTACTGGCCTGGAATGTCTGAGGACACTAATTTATGTGTCTGTGTACACCTGAACTTTCCAAGCATATTGTGGGTTTCACAAATTCTCTTTTTTTTTTCTAAAATCTTATGTTGATGAGAGTGCTCCTACACGGGGCACAGATGCAGACTGTTGTTGATGTCTTACACATTTCATATAAAACAATTAAAGTGTTAAAAATAATTAGAAACACTTCATTTTGTTTTCCTTTCAGGTGACTCAGTGTGTGGTATGCCAGGCCAGCAGTGCTCTAACTTTAAAAAAAAAAGAGGTGAAGTACACACCAATACAGGTAAACATTTTAAGTGTTTCTTTTTTTGTAATGTTTTTACATATAGACAGAGTTGTTAAAAACAATTGAAATATTAAAGACTATCTTGGTAAAAGAATTTAATTGGAAAACTGAAAATCACTTCTAACTGAAACTAGTATATACATGTACTAATTGACTATTTAACAAAATATCCACAAACATATCCTTTGAAGTCCAAGAGCGCTGATGAAATTACCCAATGAATTCAATTTTTTTTTCATCTATCAATTTGAAGTCCATTCTTACTGATAAAGGGAAGGAGTTTTCTGAATTAAGTAAAGAACTACAAAATGCAAAAAAAAAAATCCACTCTTTGTAATATTCAGTGTTACTTAATACAGATTAGTAAGTATCTGCAAAATTCTCCATATTCAAGTATACCGTACCATACCACCCAGAGACAAATGAATGGATTGAGAGGATGAATGGGACCATACAGATAATGTAATTTACATTTTTATATGCATCTTTTCAAATTATTTTTCTTTCATATCGTAATAAATGCTTCATAATTTTATTTTGTACAGCACTGTAGAGAGGTGAGGTACCCCACTGTCACCAGTTTGGCTCAGGCTGGCAACAAACAAATGAGTTCACACCCAGCAGAACCAAATGTTTCCAATTTATTGAACAAACTCTATAGTCATTTTTTTTCTCTCTTGCTCCCAGCAGAGATGGACACCTTTTTCTTCTCTCCCTACCCTTCCTTATTTAACCTGCTTTGCTGCTTCACTGCTTTAGAGCCCCTCTTCACACATCTTCCGAACTGGAAATTATAATTATGGATCTGGTCAGCTGGTCTCTCAATGCTAGTGACTGATCAAATTTTCACCATGAGGAGATTGGGGAAAGGAGAGCCCTCTTTCCCCTTGTCCAATTGATAGCAACATTATGGATTCCTGTGGACGGTGGAAGATGACGTGCCTGGCTGTACTTTCGATTGAGGACGTGGCATATATATTTGGTTTATTGATACTAGGATTTCTCCTGATTGAACTTGGGAATACCTGGCTTATTGTAAAATTCGGGACGTCTGGGCAGCAATTTGGACCTTGGTAAGGCTGTGACGAAAATGCAGAGCTGTACAAAACTCAAACTCAGACTTAGTATATCTGGAGCTGAATCGGAAGGGATTAGATCTTTTTCTGCACAGCAAAGGAATGAACCAAGAAAATTCAGATGATTGGATTTTTCACCATTGAGAGAATTGGTGAAAAAAAGACTAAAGGCTGTCAACAAATTAATCAGTGACAACCTGTACCAAAACAATTGTAGAATCAGAAATTTGGCTCCCTAACGGCCTTGGATTGCCAGTTATCTCATTTTTCTCCTGGATGTTTGTTAAACAGCTCGACGCCACCGCTGTCAAGTCTTCTGACCTGTGTGAACTGATATCCCTCAACCAAGCTGCTGATGAACATTCCACCTCTTATCAGGAAGTGTTAGCGAGTTTGAGTCAGCCCCACAGTAGCCTGAACCCAGTCGCCTCCACTGGCTTTCTTCCATCTCTGCCCCTCCCCACCCTAGTGCTTCCATTCTATAAGCTATATGTGCTTACTATGCAGAGGTTTTTCATCCTAATACTGTGCCCCCATTATGGGGCAAAATATGAGATGATTTTGCTTTGTTTCCCTTTTCTTAAATGGCAGCACCTTTGACGGCAGCAAGGCCGTAGAACACTTCTCTCTTTTGTCTTTGTCTTTGGATGGGTGTTCTGAAACGCTTGTTATATATTTGACATGTAACAACAATAAGTTGGTCCTAAATTGATTCTAAATTCTAAATTTTATGTACAGCACTTTGGTCAACTACTGTTGCGTTAAATGTGCTATATAAATAAACTTGACTTGACTAATGTGTAAAAAGTATCAAACCATAGTGATGTAAGGTGCTAAGCAGAAAGATCAGAACCAAAAAAACCTAACAAATCAGCATGAGGGTGGTGAGGTAGATGCTGCTGCAAAGAGAAAAAAGGAGTGGGGAAAAGGACCACTGAGAGCAGGCTTTATGCCTTTAGCCACTCCCACCTCAGGTGCAACTACTTCTCTGATGAGGAGCGAGTCAGGAAACGTTTTCCTCCACCAGCATCACATCGTGACCTGGCCACTATCCTGCAAGAAGAATGGCTTAAAATCCCTCTGACCACTGTGCAGGACATGTATATGTCATTCCCAAGATGAACTGACGCTGTATTGGCCGCAAAAGGAGGCCCTACACCATACTAATAAATTATTGTGGTCTAAAACCAGGTGTTTCAGTTTCATTGTCCAACCCCTGTAGGTCCTGGCTCCATAATGCCCTGACCTTCTCGTCTGTGTCGGCATCCCCACCCCTACCCCTCCCGCCCTACCATGTTGCTATCCCAGGCTTTAAATGTGCAATATGCTTTTGCTGAGGTGTTTTTCTGGAACCTTGTAAGGTGCTCATAATGAGCACAGTACAAGATGAATTTTTTTTAACCTAACTATCCTATTGTTTGATTGTTTTTTCTTCCTGGGATTGATTGTGCTGGCGGCACCCTTAGTTGGGCAGCGGCTGCAGACACCATCTTCCCCGCATGTTAGTCTTGTCTGTCCTTGGATGGCTGTTCTAAACGAAATTCCGTTGCATGTATAATGATTAATTTCGTTGTATGAATAATGATAATAAAGTTCTCTTGTATCTTGTATTGGATGATTAGATATTTGTGTTAATGATCAGTTTTACAGGTGTACCTATTAAAGTGCCCAGTGAGAATATATATGAATATGTCACTGCAGATGATTAAAAACATCTAGCATATAGAACTGGCTGCTTCAAGCATTGCCACTTTAACACAGCAGATTACCAGATCTGTTTTCTTCAAAATAAAGGCATCTGTTATGGTCCCTGAGTTTAGGACCCAGAGTTTTTGAGTTTTATGTTTTAGTGTTTCCTGGTTTGTTTCTTTCATAGGGTTTGGGTTCTTGTCTAGTTCTGTTTATGATTTTGATTTATATTGTATTTCTTGAGATCCTGTGTATTCCTCTTATGTTTCCATCTCTGGTTTTGTCTTGCAGTTGCAATGTCTCAGTGTTTAGTCCTTTGTTCCTGATATCTTGAGCTCTGGGTTTGGTATTTATATTCTCAGGTCCTCTTAGTTAGCTTTGTTCTTGGTTATAGGTTGTTGTATTTTATCCCCTGCTTAGTAAACACGCTTCCCCTGTGTTCCCTGTGGATTGTCACGTTTTCTGTCTGTTAATAATTCTGTGTTTAGTTACTCCCTGTTTTATTTTTGTTAGTCTTGTCTTGTGTGCACTGTTTAGTTTTGCTTCCCTTGTCTTGTTTTCCCCAGTGGGTTCAACTGTGTCCCTTGGTGTCCCAGCCTCACCTTTTGTCTTTTGTCTTTCCATGTTTTTGTGCCTTGTCCTTCTGTTCCCCCAATGTCAAGATAACCCTTGTTTCCCATTCAGTTGTGTATTCTTGTTTTATTGTGTTACCTGTTGGCCTGTGTTGTGTTTACTTCCTCCAGCCTCCTTATGTCTATAGTTTCCAACTGTGCATCACACATTTTACCTCTCCTCTCATTATCCCATGAGTATTTATATAGTCGCTGGCTCCTGCTGTTCTTTGTTCTGTCGTCCATCATGCCGTGTGCTCCCTTGTTCTGTGTTTTCTCCCTTTGACTCCAAGTTTTGTATTCCTGGCTCCAGTCAGGGCTTGACTGGTGGGCCAACAGTCCTCAGGGGCCGATGCTATTGGATTTTTTTTCTTCGCTTTTTTTTTCTAAGAGACAGCCCCACAATTTAGAGGGGGCGGCCCATTGGCCCATCTTCAATGTAGACAGTGGACTGAACCAATTAGGATAAAGGATGAAAGCGGCCCCACCCTTTCTCTGCGTGGTCCCGCTAGTTTCAGTGTTGAGCATGTGTGTTAAAGGAGAGGCAACATGGAGAAACCAAAGTGGCAGAAAGGGGGTGCGGAGAAGTAACGTGCGAAGAAATGGAAGTGTGTCACTGTAGATGCTACAAAATTTGTAAAGATCACAGACATGTTCGCTGCTGTAGCCTCCACGTCCTCTGTAACAGCAATGCTCCAGCAACAGCAGGATGTAGGTGAAGACAGCAGCAGCGGACAAGGAGAGGAGCAGCTAGAGATGCAGGTTTTGGAAAGGGAAACTGAGGGACAGAGGCAGGGGAAAGTGTAGTACGTAAGCAGGTACTAACGTTGGGATAATACAGGGACTTTGAGGTGATGGAGGTAACGTTAGCTCTATTACATGAGAATGATGAGCAGTGGCTATTGATTAGTATCAATATTTATTGGTATTCGCATACTTCCCAAAATCTGGCAGCCACGGCACCTTAATCTGATAAAACTGCAAACGGTCAAGGCCGAAAAGTGTTGGATGAGCAGCAAGTGTCCATTGTAGGGTACATCATAGCATTTTAGATATTCAAGCTAAAGGTGTGTTGAAAGGCTGCATAGTAGTTTGAATGTGTAGCCTCTGTGCTGGTTAAATATGTTTTAAAAAAGCACTAAAATAAGTGAAATAACAGATTTTAAAACTGCTAAATGATAAGTAAAAGCTCTGCAATTTAAGCGTTACTAAAGTAAGTGTAAAAAAGACATTTGCAGGCTGGTCTAAACCAAAAGTGCCAGGGCTGATTTTTTTGTCCCAGACCAACCCTGGCTCCAGTCCTGCTTTCTTTTTGTATTTTGTATGTTTTGGAAGAAACTTCAGCATTAAAGCTGCTTTGTGAGTTTTAGTAAAATCAAATTATTGTAGTTGTAAAGAATGTAAAGCATGCATGGCCTGCTTGATGATCTGAGTATTTTGCAACCAATACTAATTTGTACAACCATGTTACCAAAATATTTTCATTTCCTTGTTTGTCTCATTCAGATTGATAGTGACAGCTGCATATGGTGGGTACCACAGGAATTGTGCCGAGACGCCCTGCATGAGCAAAAACAAAAATAAATTGTGAAGTGTGCCATCAAAGGGTTTAATTTTCCTGGGTTTTGTTCCAGAGTTTTAAATTGCTTTGTACTTTTGTATCCTGATTTATTTTTTATTTAGTTATGTTTTTGACTCTGGATGGGTTTCAGTCTTTTTCCTAGCTTTTGAGTTAAGGTTTGATTGCTGTTTGCATGGTAATTCCATTATGTTCAGTTTCTTGACATGTTCGAATTCTAGTCACTGGAGTCAAAGAATTTTATTTATGAGGTTCCTTGAGTTCCTGGTGTTTTGGATTATTATTGGTGCCCCCTGTTTCTGGTCTGTTAGTTTAGCTCTGTTGATGTTTTCTTACATTAAATACCGTAGATTGTGACAATAAACTGTATGTTATGTATGTTACCAGCTAAATCTAAAGGGTTGTCATATAACTAATAGGAGAAAAAAGGTGAAATAATATGGTTTGAATTTTTGGCAATTACAAAACAACATATTATCAGTTGTAATGTTCCTTTAAAGGAATTTCAGCTGTTATACGAGTAAGCAGTGTTTATTAAATCAGTGGTTCACCTTATTTACGCTGTTTATTTCAGATATCTTTACTTTCATATCATCACACTGTATGTAGATTTCCCGGTTTTGTATTTGCTTTCCAGAGGCTAACCAGCGGTCACCACAGTGACTTTGACTATACTTCCTGCAGTGCAGTTTTTCTGACCCTTTTTGGTGGCCAAGCAGCTATCTGGAGGTCATTGTATTTTTCTGTCTTTGTCTGACTACACATTGTGTATAACATAAAATAGCCAAACCAGCTACTGGTCTTGGAACATCATGACAGCCCTGTCCTCCACCTAGCTTCCAGAATAAACAGCTGCTCTGGCCTGATTGTGTCCAGACAACAGGGACTGAAAGCTACATACTTCGTCTATAGTGAGTCCAAGACTATGGTCTCCCCAGTGGACATTTACTGTGCATTCAATAACTGTTGCTTTCTCTGAGAGGAAGCATAAATGAGGAAGCATAAATGAAGGAGCTCTAAAAGTTTAATGATGTACAAATGAATTTTGGGAGATCCCATATTAATAATATGAAAAATGCTCTTGGATTTTCCAGATGTTGCCCTGGAGGGTTGATGTTCTTTGATTGATGTTATGTTGTTTGTTCAGCAAACCATTAGACACATTATCACGAAGCCCATTGTTGTCTCTTAAAATAAAACAGTTTATGAGTTTCAAATAAGTTTCAAGGTTGTTACCGTTGGCTATGGCTTCAGAGTAAAGTAGATTTCACCAAAACTGGCAGTATATACTGATATGATGTGACATGGAAAACTCCTCCATTAAGAAATGATAGAAGGAATTTGATTTATTTCACTCGCATAAGCCTCAGATCCTGGTTAAAAGTAAGGGTTTAGTTTATCTCAAAATTGTTTGAAAGGGTTGCGGTCAGGGTACTCTGTTACGTTCCACCACGGTACATGACCTGTCCTTCAAAGTATTGTACTACGTATGGTTAAAAAGTGTATGTTACGTGCAAAACTTTCATCAAAATGTGATCATGACACTGTTGTTTTACAGCCTTGCATTTTGCATTATGGGTTACCTTCATATTCAAACCTGAGTAGATCCAGTAGTGGTGAATTTGTAATTTATCTCCTAAGAGCAAACTCAATCAAGCCAGTAAAGCAGAATTAGGATCTAATTAAAGTGTGAAAAGACTATTAGAGATAACTAAATAAATTAAATAAAAAAAAACTTTCTACTGGGACTAAAATTCCTTAAAAACTTATACAGGATATGTCTTTAATTCTACTCATTGATGAAAGGTCTGGACTTTGTTTAGAACTTGATAAATTTCACAACAGATCTACCCAGAATGATTTAATAAATAGAAACAAAACTAAAAAATTTAAAAGGGAAAAGCCTCAAACCAGATGTGCCTGACTCCCTGGTATAACTCACAAACGTGCAGCTTAAGTCAGATAAGCCGTAAGTTGGAGAGGAAACGGCATCTCATTAATTTAGAA
The DNA here is from genome assembly GCA_024447675.2 of Pterophyllum scalare. Taxonomy (NCBI): domain Eukaryota; kingdom Metazoa; phylum Chordata; class Actinopteri; order Cichliformes; family Cichlidae; genus Pterophyllum; species Pterophyllum scalare. The sequence continues at coordinate 84,044 of JAMQGT020014050.1, forward strand.
GATCCCCATTTAGCCTGGAAAAAGAGTTTATTGCTCTATTTAAAAAAACAAAAGCCCTCCGTAAAGCTAGGACATCTTACTATTAATCAGTAGTTGAAGAAAATAAGAACAACCCCAGGTTTCCTTTCAGCGCTGTAGTCAGGCTGACAAAAGGTCAGAGCTCTGTAGTGCGGAGTATTCCCTCAACTTTAACTAGTAGTGATTTCATGGATTTCTTCACAAGTAAAATTTTAACCATTAGAGAAAAAAATATCCGTAACCATCTGCAAGACATATCTTTATGTTCAGCTGCTTTCAGCACTGCTGGTATTTGTTTAAACTCTTTCTCTCCAGTTGATCTTTCTGAGTTGACTTCAGTAGTTACTTCCTCCAAACCATCAACATGTTTAGTAGATCCCATTCCTACTAGACTGCTCAAAGAAATCCTACCATTAATTAATGCGTCAATCTTAAATATGATCAATCTGTCTTTATTAGTTGGCTATTTACCACAGGCTTTTAAAGTGGCTGTAATTTAAAGAATTACTTTAAAAGCCATCACTCGACCCCAGCTCTCTTAGCCAATTACAGTATAGGCCAATCTCCGACATTGCTTTTTTCTCAAAAATCCTTAAAAGAGTAGTTGCAAAAACAGCTAACTGATCATCTGTCAGGTTTCAGAATTCATCACAGTACAGAAACAGTGTTGGTAAAGGCTACAAATGATCTTCTCAGGGTCTCTGACAGTGGATTCATCTCTGTGCACTTTAATCTCACGTCTCTGTGAGATTAAAGCATACCATAGGTATTAAAGGTACTGCACTGCTGAGGTTTAAATTATATTTATCTAATAGACTCTAATTTGCTTGTGTCATGGTCCTGGGCCGGTGACCCAGTGTTTTGTGTTCCTTTTTGTATTTCTGTTGCTTTCTGGTTCCTTGTGTTCCCTGGTGTCAAGTCTGCGTCTTGCTTCCCCCTTCTGTCTTCCTGTTTTATTTTGATAGTTATCTGGTCCCTGTCTGTTGTGTTCAGTTTTGTTTCCCCTGGTCTCATTAGGATATTCTGCGTCACCTGTGTTCCCACCTGTTTCCTCTTCCCTCATCAGTCCTCCTGTGTATTTAAGTCCAGTGTTTTCTGTGCCTGTTGTTGTGTGGATGTCGTTGGTCCCGTCAGTGTCCCGGTCATTGGCTCCCCTGCTGTGTTTCTTTTTGGTTCTGTTTTCCTTAGGCCAAATAAAGGCTAATCAGTTAACTACCTTGTCTCCTGTATTCTGCGTTGGGGTCCCCTTCCTGCCTGCCATACAGCCATCCATGAAAGAACGATGCGACCATTATGGACCCCGCAGATATGGATAGGTACCGTGGCTCACGCCTGGCTCGGGGAGGACCCGCTCCATTACAAGATCCTCGGCGACGCCGCTCACCTCCCCCGCCCAAACCGCAGGGTTGTTATGTGGGCGGACTGTTTTTTGCACCAGCCGCTCCCTCTCCTGCCTCTCCGTTCACTCCCACCTCTTCCCTCTTGCAGTCGGAGCAGCAAGGGAGGAAGAGGAAGCCCCGGCAGTAGCGGGGGGAGTTTTTTCCGTCACCGTGCGGTATAATGCCGCGGATTTCCTCGGCGTCTGCGCACTCGGCCCTTCAAACCTTAGAAGCATGGTATCTAACCAGATGCTTACCTTGGCATTACCTTGGCCTCCAGTGACACTGTGAGAAATCTTGGAGTAATTTTTGACCAAGATATGTTCTTCAATGAACATATTAAACAAATATGTACAACTTCTTTTTTGCATTTGCGCAATATTTCTAAAATTAGAAACATCCTGATGCTGAAAAGCTCATTCATGCCTGTATTACTTTGAGGCTGTACTATTCTAAGTTATTACTATCAGGCTGTCCTAAAAGCTCCCTGAAAAGCCTTCAGCTGATCCACAATGCTGCAGCTAGAGTACTGACAGGGACTAGAAAGAGGGAGCATATTTCTCCCATATTGGCTTCTTTTCATTGGCTCCCTGTTAAAATCCAGAATTGAATATAAAATTCTTCTCCTCACATACAAGGTCTTAAATAATCAGGTACTATGAGATCTTAAAGACGTCGTAGTACTGTATCACTCCAGTAGAGCACTTCATGCTCAGACTGCAGGCTTACTTGTGGTTCCTAGAATATTTAAGAGTAGAATGGGAGGCAGAGCCTTCAGCTTTCAGGCCCCTCTTCTGTGGAACCAGCTCCCAGCTTGGATTCGGGAGACAGACACTTCCTTTATGATCAAGCTTATAGTTAGGGCTGAATCAGGTGAATGTGTGAGTGTGTCCAAACTTTCACTGCTACTGTGTGTATGTGATATAGAGAAGAGAGATGTAGGTGTGTGTGTGTGTGTGTGTGTGTGTGTGTGTAATATATATATATATATATATATATATATATATATATATATGAGTTGAATTGATTTAAATAATGATGTAATTCCTTTTTTTAAACACTTCATACCTAAATCTGATGTGGAGGTCACCATTTTTGTAAATGAACTGTGGTATGAGACAAAATTAAGGATACATACTGTAGGCTACTGTAGGTTTTTCTGTTTCATAAGCAACATATTGGAAGAATGGAAAGGAGAAAGTAAAATTATGCTAATAGACTTTGGAAAATAAAACAAAACAAGGTAGATGGTGACCACACAACACAAACACGAATCACACACACACAGAGTTAAAAATAAATACATTTTTAAAAAAAAGGGCCAATAACACTGTTTCTTGAACAAAGCCTGTCACTGATGTTACCATTAAAATCACTAGGCTAAATATGTATGACATTGTTTACTGAAGTATGTCTGGGGGAAGCACTGCTATGTGTGTGTATGTATATATATATATATATATATATATATATATATATATATATATATATATATATATATTTTTTTTTAACAAAGCTGTATAATTTATTCATGTCAGATAATATGTTTGTTGCTGCAGAATGGAGAATTCTTAAATGTAAGTATTATCGGGCTTAAAGATTTGGTGTCATTTTCTTTATTTTTCTAGCCTTGACAAAAGTGAAAACATTCAGGGAGATGTGAACTGATGTTTATATTTTCTACCAGGGATCCAGTCAAAGGATGTCTATTTTAGCCAAGGATTTGGCTATCTCCAATATGTTTTCCACTGTTAACTGCTCTTTTCTGACTGTTTTTCACCAGTTTTGAATTTGGGTAGGGTCAGTGTCACTACTGGTAGCATGAGATGATACCCTATAGAGGTTGCAAAGGTAGTCAAACTCCTCCAGGGTGGATGACTGTGACTCAGGAGGTAAAGCAGGTCATCTACTAATCAGAAAGTTGGTGGTTCAATCCCTGGCTGCCATAATCTGCATGACAAAGTATCCTTGGGCATGATACTGAATCCTGAGCCACTACCGATGTGTTTATCCGAGTGTGATTGTGTATGAATTTTAAAAAACACTTAGACAAGTGCTTGTATGAAAGTGTGGTTGACGAAACATCCTATATAAAATGCTTTGAGCGTTCATGTAGAGTAGAAAAGGGCTATATAGGAACCAGTCCATTTTACAGTACCAGAATGGCCATATGTGCCATTGCCAGAAGGTTTGCTTTATGTCTCAGGACAGACTCAAGAGCATGGAGGAGATTCCAGGAGACCTGAACAGGACCATAGAATGGGCCTTGGTGTAGCTCCCCAGTTCATAAACTCTGAAACAAGTTCTTTTTAAGCGCACTGTAAGGCCACCATCCATTTGTTTTTTGGTTTTTTTTCTGACTTGTACAACAGGTGGTTGGGACTTCAAGACTGGGTATTTTTAGCTGCCGCAGCAA